>VZTJ01002382.1:514092-601591 GCA_013397795.1 Orthonyx spaldingii | reverse complement strand
TCAAAAAATTGGTGTCCAAATTTCCTTTTTTTCTTTTTTTTTTTTTTTTTTTTTTTTGCATTGCACTTGCATCAGCACATGAAACCCATCCTGAGGTTTGTTATTTATACATTCATTTACTGAAATAAGTAGTAACATATTCAAAGCCTTGTGAAACTTTGGCGTTGAGCTGGCTTAATTAAGATTTGAATACCGGATTAATTTAACATTTATTTAGAGTAGGCTGTTATAATTTACCTGCAATAATACAGTATGGTAAATTCAAAAATTTCTGCTACTGCTAATCAAGTTACATTGATATACTAATAATTAATAACACCAGGAAAAAAAAAAAAAAAAAGAACTGCAAGAAGAACAACAAAAATTTCTCCTTAAAGGTGGTGTCAGAGGTTCCAGCAACAGGAAAATGAATCTCAGCACTTCTCACTGCTTAAAAACAATGTCAGCCTCTGCCATCAGACAATGATAACTGAGTATAGTGTTGCACTCAGCACCCTCTGCATGAGCATTCTCTCCAAGGTCCTTACAAAATTGAAATGCCTTTTCCATCACACTAACGGATGGACACAGAAAACTAACAAAATCTGCTGAACAATCAATCCACTGATCAGACTGTTGATACACATCTCCAAAATATCTGCCCAGTAAAGAACCACATGCACACAAACTAATACAGAGCAGGCAATGCTTATTCCTGTTGGTTTTCCCAAACAAGCATCCTTCAGCCCCAGAAACACACAGGACTCACACAATTATGAAAACGTGCTATTTCATATGCTTTACGCCACTCCTGCCTAACCTCTCACAAACATCAATAGATCCAATCCAGGTACCTCAGACTATATCCATTCCTTTTCAAGGATGCAGAGAAAGCAAGTGAGGAGACAGAAGCTCAACAGCTCATCTAGGGCAATAAGTCCTGCAGCAACTTAACACTTCTGACAGGTAAATGAAGTTGGGAAAGCTGGGATAAGGAGTTCAAAGCAGCACTTTTGTCCGACATATGAACTCACTATTCTTCTCTACTTCTGGTTTGTTTTCTGGGGTTTTTTGGAGGTTTTTTTGAAGTATGTAGAGTTACACTGGCTTTGAGGTAGAAGGAAAGCATTGATGATGTTGCCAATCTTTTAATTTTCTTCCCCTTGGCCCCTCAGGCCTCAGTTCACTTTTAAATTTCAGCCCAGGAGAATCTTGCAAAAATTGCTTCTAACTTCCTTCTGACGTGAATATAAGTCACAAACACAAAAAGGTAGTCAAAGATTGTTAACAGGGAGAATGGCAAACAGGCTCCAAGTGTCTTTTCCACCCCATGCTGTAAAGCAGATCTGGACGTTTTCTTTAAATCTCTAGGCATTAACGCTGCTTCATAGTCATTCTGCCAGTTTCATTAATTGCACTTCTATTCCAATCATTTCATAAGCGGACTGCACTTATAATCTGGCTATTTATCCTAATGTTTGATGTTTCTGAGTCACATAAATACATTATGTTTGAATGCAGAGAAGTAGTTTGCATGACAAATTTGAGATTTCTGCCGGAAACATTTGACTGAAATTTATATTTGCTATCCATAGGGAATAAGCCTCTGCATTATTTGATTGTTATTCACATTTCGGTAATCGCATTACGAACCTCTACAAAGAAATGAAATGGCAATGTGCCTTTTTTTTTAGCTCTAAGAGCAAACGTCTCCCTCCCCCTTCCAGATGCACAGACCTTGAGAAAGCATTAGAAAATTAAAAAGCCAACAGAAATAAAATAACGTATCTACATTCGAATATTCATTAAAATACGACACTGCTTAGTCACTGCTTGCCATTTGGATGATGCATGGTCCTTAGGCAAGCTTAATGCAACAATGGGAATTTGGTCTTGTTTTTACAGTGTGGGTGGAGACTTTAGTGGACAGATCTCTAATGGCGCTCAGCTGTACTAATTCCATTAATATTTTTAGGCCATAAATCACTTTACATCAATTGGTGATCTGACTTTTTGTAAATAAAACTTCAGAGAAATAGTAATAGATCTCATTTCTGGGCTTTATTCAGATCCATCCTGATATTTCTCATTCTCTCAAGCAGCTGCTCTACCTACAATGCTTTATAATATAGACCACATGCCTGTGTTGTCTAATGGATTTATTTGCCCTTGGTGTTATTTGTCCTTTGTTACTGTGGTATTATATATATTCTTCTCTCCCAGAAACTTCTTTTAGTAGCTCCCACACTTTGTGGCAGAAAATTTACCACACTTTATCTCATTCTGTATAGCCATTACCAAACATCACAAACACAAGAAACGATGACATAAAAAGATCTTTGGGCTACTAAAACCCATGAGCCAAATTCATTTCTTGTTTCACCTCACAAATTGCAGCAATCTGTTAATTGTGTCCCCCACTGCTTTTAGATTTTATGAGCATCAAATCACAGCACGGTTTTTCTCTGGAATTTGATGAAAAAAACCAACAAAAACTAGAACAAAGAAAACTAAACAAAAAATGCTGCCTCTACTCTTACCCTTTTTAACATCAATTTCCTAATTGGAATATCTGATGTACTTCCTGCCCCCTAATCATTTGGCAGCACTTCAGAATCTCCTTTCTTTTGTTATACTGCCCTGAAACTCCCACCAACTAACTAGCAGGAAACCTCATCTTCTGTATTTGGAAAAAAACAGGAACACACATTATGGTGGAATGGAGACCCGTGAGAACATATAGCCTCTCACCCCAAGCACAGATGCTCTGCTGAACCAGTTGAGCCTGTGCTCAGGGTGAAGAGGCAGGAACTGCACAACACCATGAGCACCTTTTCAAGCTGTGACCCAGCACCTCAGGCTCAGCCCTACCATAGGACAGCATGTGGCAGACATAGGTCCCTGTAAAACATCACCTCGCAGCAGTGTCTCACATACTGGTACAGAAATAACGGGGGAGATTTAGGTGTAGGGTTTTTTTTTATTTATACATATAAAATAGTGAGGGAGAAACGTAACACAAATAATAATTTTGTCCTTTTTCCACTTTGATAACTTTCTGTGCTGGATGCAGCCATTGGCCTGATCCTTCCATCTCCTGATTAGCTGACAAGAGATGCTCCTCCCCAGCTCTCTCCAACCACAACTCAGGAAGCCAGCCACATACCATTCTTACAATACTTTATGCTAAACATGCAGCATGACTTGAGATATTTCATGTTGATTAGGGAAATAATTTGGAGGCCTGTCAAAATCAGTGCTTTGAAAATGGTCAATAATATTTTAGCTTGTTGCAATGTAAAAGATAAAACACAGCTGCAAATCACACACAATACAGACACACAAAATTACCTATATAGAACTGCTATTTTATAGGAGCAAAAATCTCAGAACATAGTGAAAAAGTTATGGTTTCTTCGAAAAATCTCATGATGTTGGGTCAAATCGTGCACTCCTTAATGGGGTTGCTCAAGTTACGGTGAGGTTGATTCTACCTTTTGCATTGTCAGTGCGTGATGGATGCACAGAGCTATCTAGTTTGCTTAGCTGATACTTCTTGAAAAGCGTAAGAATTCCTTCCAGACTTGTTATCAATGTAATGTCCACTAGTCATGTAGTGTGTATTAATGCCAGAGAGAGATAAGTGGTTTAATAATTTAATGAAAGTGATTAATGGAAACATGTCAACCCACTTAACTGGGTAATCATTATCTTCGCATTATGTTTCTCACAATTAAAGTTGTACAATCCAAACATCCACATGCATTACCCATATCAAGAAAAAGATATTCTGGAGCTAGAACTTCATTGTTTTCCTTAATAATTGGATGTACCCAACAGTTTTACTGCCCAGATCAACAGTGCCTGTTGGCTAGCTCAAGGCCCCCTCATCGATCTTTTGCACACATGGTAAATTATTCAGACAACACCAGCTTGCAGGCCCCAAATCCTTTTAATGTTATTGTCCTTATTGAATCAAGTGGCATTGCAACAATTGGATTGTCCTCACAGTTTCTTTTCCTGTTTCCACCCCCTGCTTCTTGAACACTGGTCTAATCTTGCTGGTGACTTTCTTCTAAGAATAGCAAATGCCCTGTGGAACAGCATGAACAGGAGGCATTATGTGAATGCTTCCAACACGGCCAAATGCTGTGAAACCAAAGATATGTGGGAAAACATACAGTTTTGTGTTCTGCTAAACAGGGTTTTAAGTCCATATAGGCTCCTCTTTTTTTTTTTTTTTGATAAGCAGAGATACATCCATAAAGGATGCCATTGATCATTTTAGTCTCTGTTCATATAAGCACTCGTTTGTGCTGAGCACCCTCAAATTCCATGGATATACTTGTGTGGTGAGGTAATCGGGACTGCATTACACATTTTAGATGAAAAGAAACAACTGATTTGTAGGGTGCCACTTCAGTATCTTCCACATTATTCTCCAAGATAGTCCATGGAGCTTCTGTTCTCCAACCATACCATGTAAATATAAAATTACGGGAGGCTTTATGTCTCTACTGCCTTTGCACCTGACTCATGTTTTTTTAGCTTCTATTGATATGTAATTCAAGCCTCTGCTTAGCAGCCTCTGTCAGCCTACACAACACTCTTACTACAGAAAAGGAGACAGGAGTGGCAAACTCTGGCACCCACAGCCCTAACAAGGATTGTGAATTCAAGTATTCGGCTTCAGCATTTCGTGATTTTTATTTATGGAGGCAGAGGTGGATGAAACTTCAGTTAGCAGGTTGGGCTGCCACCTGCCTGAGCTCAGAAGCAGGTACACTGACTACTCAGCTTCTAGGCATCAACTTGGGACCAGATTTGGTGTGGATGTCTGGAAACAGAAATCTCTTAACCACTTAATCACAAGTGATGATGGTGACTTAGTAGATCATGCAAACCAGAGCCTAAGTAAAATCTGATTTTCATGTCCCTCTAGAAGACCTTTTTTATCTGAAAATAAAAAGTAGGTGTTCTCACACCAGACAATAAAAACAGTGGAGAAGAAAGAAATTACAACAAAAAAAATCTAATCATACTTGTTCCAACTGAAACTGGGTTGAAAAAATAGTTGAAGACAGCTTCATGAACAATGACGACCAGTTTTCAAAACCCAACAAAAACAACAAACAATAAAATTTCCACTAATGTGAAAAAGGAAAAAGGGAAAAATAAATGTAAAAAACTAAAAACAGGTGCCTGGAAGCACCCTAAAAAGGCACTGGCCTGTTGTTTTTAGTTGCCCCATAACAATTTTCGGTATACTTTAAGAAAGTAAATTACTCACCCTTGGGCCGAGGCTCTCTACTAATTAGAAGGTGAGTTTCACTGCTTAACATATAGTCACAAGAAGGAAAATAAATCATTGTTGTGATTATGTGAACTATATTGAAAAAAACCTCTTTCAAAGCAGACTTCCACCTCCCTCCCAAAACAGGCTCAAACACAACTGGTGTGAGCACCCAACCTACCCTGTTGTCTACTCACTCACCTAGAATCAACTTGCTCCAATTTTTCTTTATACAGCATGGAAGGAAGATCATACCACTGTAGAGTGTTGCCAAAATTATGAAAACTTATTTCTATAAATAAAACCAGCTCAAAAATTCTGATCCCCAGCCTAGTTCTTTAATTTCTGCGATGAAGTTATATTAAGGTGTGAACTAGCCATGTCCAAGGAGTGAAACTAGCTCACGTGTTACGGGTCTGTACTCTGAAGATATTTGTTAAACTCACCTATAAATGACAGCTTTTCAAGCAACATCTCCATGATCTTCACCAAAGATTTAGGGGCAGGTGGTATCAACTACCATGACTTTACTAACATCAATAAACTATGACAGTTTATATCATAGAACCACAGAATCACTAAGGTTGGAAAAGGTCTCCAAGATCGAGTCTAATCATTAACCCATCACTGCCACATCCACCACTAAACCATGTCCCTAAGCACGACACCTAAGCACTTTTTGAATACTTTCAGGGACAGTGTTTCCAAAACTTCTCTAAGCAGCCTGTTCAAATGCTTGAACATCATGACTAAAATACTGAGTTGTGCTGCTGGACACTCAGAAGCAAATAGCTTTTCTTTTTTTAAAGATTTTGTCGGTGTACTTATGTTAGCAAAATCCGTCTAACATAAAGATGGTTCAAACCAGTTTCTGTGACAATACTCAACCTAGTTTGCTTGGGAAATAACCAAGGAAAGGAGAAAGGAGAAGCAGAGGAAACACTTCCAAAAATATTTTCCTGCTCATTATAGAATTGCAACAATTGCAATTAAAGCAGCTTGCAAATGGAGATTCTTTGCCCAGATACTTTCTTTTGTGGACATTAGGATGTGGATGAAAATAAGGGAATAGGGGATGTGATATGGATGAGTAGATGTGTGGATCTCAAATCTGGAATTAGGCAAGGTGCACACAGAGTCCTGAAAGCATAACAGACCTGAAATGGCATTACAAATGCATCTAAACCTAGAGTAACATTAAATGAATGTTTATAGGAATGTAGCACACAAATGCACAAAGTAGGTTCAGAGAATAGGGACATTTTACTTGAATGAAGCCAATCTGAAAAAAATTAATTTATCTGAGCAGGCCTAAGATAAGGCCTTTAAATATCTTTTTACCAGTAGTAATTGTGAGAATATGTGCCCACTCCAACTGGATGGATGAGATGCTACTTAGTGTCTCGAATCCACAGATTACCCAAAAATGCAAAGGCTAATTTTGAAATATTTAAAGACTTTTTGTTGGGGCCATGTAATCAATTATCTGTGTCCTTTCAGCTGTGCTTTTGCACCTCTGCAAGGCTATGCCCACCCCAGGTATGTGAGTGTCTCCTGGGGGAGTAGTAAGGCTGAACTGCAGCAGAGGCAGAGCTGCCAGGCGTATTCCCAGGGGCTCCTTTGGGGCCTAAGCCCAAGAGGGACTTGCTGGTAGCTCTGTTTGTGTGAGTCTTGCTCTGCCCTGCGAGCCTCTAAGTGTTGAAACCACAACTAGAGCAGGTAGCACAGAAGAGCTGAACCTGTATCTAGAATGGCTCTATTGAGAGCCTTAAACAACTGGGCAAAGGTAATAGCTGAGGCAGATCTTTATTGAAAAAATAAACTTCGAGTGTGGAGCAAGCATTAGACATGAAACCAGTCCCTGTAGGCAAAACAGCTCTTTTGATTATATCCTGTGATTTCCTTCTTTCCATTTTATATTGGTTGAATCAAAATCAATGGAGACTGACGACAATTATTACATGATTTGCAATTAGTCCTGTTCATCTATAATGGATCATAAACTCTTTTTCTCTGATATGCACATTTCTGCTAAAAGTAGCTTGGCAGTTCAACAGGAAGTAACATTAGCGAGAAAATAGGAAAATTTTATTTTGCCTTTATTGATTTTGTATCTGTTGATATACTACTTAACGCTTCTTCCCAAATAATAGATTTAATGCTGCAGCACATCTAAAAGCTTCAGAGTAGTCATTTCCATATTAGCAAGTCTCTCCTTCAGAGAAGTAAGAAATGGCATTGTAGGACCTGAGGAGGAGAATGCCAGTTAACAATTTGCCAGTAGATGTCTCTGCTAAACACACTGAAGGGAAAATATTCAGTTCGAAACTTCAGTGAAATGCAAGTGGAAGTTTGCATCCTTCAGCTGAAGAGCAGGCTAGAACCAACTAGGTCATTAGTCCCTTCTGAAGGCTATTCTTACATAGCCACAATAAAAATGTCATTTACATAAAACTCAGTGACTCCCAACTTAATCAAATATTAAATTTGTCTCCTGATATTATCTCACTTAGTAAAGAAACTCAAGAAAGGCTAAGCTTATATACTAACATTCTTGACAGAAGTTATGAGTGTATTCAGGAAAAATATTTTTATCATTTAAATTCTAGTTTTTGTGAAAACAAGCAGTCCTTCCTACTTCCAACACAGAACTTCTTTATTAAATATTTTTGCCTCAAACTAAAAAACCATTCTATGGAAAAATAAATTTTCATTTTAGGCTGAAATAGTGCAATGCATGGTAGAATAATTATGCCCCTGATGGATAAGATTCAGAGGTTCTTATATTTTCTTTACATCTATATGTTATTTGGCAATGGTCTTACTTGCAAAAGCACAGCTTCTAAGCAAAGAAACTAATATTAGTTTCTCATAATTGGCACTTGCCGTTAACATACAGCATGATTTTCTGATTAATAATGAAAAAAAAAAGATCTCAAAAGGCACAGATCAGCTGGAAAAGCATCTGCTTAAAATACACACACATAATTAGGAGAGGACGTCAAACAGACTTGATTACATATTTCATGGGTATGTGTCAAAGAGTGTAAAGCATTTGACTTAACCCCAGGGTGACTTCAAGAGGATTTACTCTGTCTAGTGTTTGTGATTAGCACCGTATAATCTGGATCTGCTGAACAAGTAGAGTTTTACACGATATGCAAATTTCATTTCGCTTTAATTTAGCCCCTTTGGATTTAGCATAAAATCTCTGTGTTGCATAAAGGGCTGAAACAGCTGGATCCAGTTAGCTAGGAAATTAAAAATGTACTAAATGAAATAAGGTAATCCTTGCCATAGTAGCCAGCACACACTAGAGTGGGACCCTGAGATCTCTGAGGGATGGCTGAAGTGAGCACCCCTAACACCAGCCAGACTTTCTCCACAAACCAAAATACTGATCCCTTCTCTAATCTCAGTGTGCTCTAGTTTCTCATAAAACTGAATTATTTCACCACCATGTCAAGGTTCAATTTCCAGGCGCATGTTAATGAGAAAACTGTTCACCTTATCAGTAAAGGAAATTAGTATCCACTAGGTAACATTTTATTTCCTTGTTAGTATATCAAGATGTGGCAAAAAATAATTAGCAATACATTACACTGTTTAAAATGTAATGGAATTAATTTATGTGTAATTTTATTTGCCATTTCCCTTTCACTTCTGGTTGTAGTTGGAATTATACAGAGACAAATCTTGAATATTTCATATGCAGGTTTTAAGAACACAGCTGAAAAAGATTTTTTTTCTCCCATTTCAAAAGGGTATTCTAAGAATACAAGGTCCTTCACCTAATCAATCACTTTAGGCATCAAAAAGTCTGGAATGTCTGCACCCAACTCTAAAAGCTGTCACTTCTGTTCTCCTTTGAAAAAGATGGTTTCATAGGACTTTATCTCTTAGCAGTGATAATGACAACTTTGTAATGAAAATGACAATTCCTTCAGGTCCTAACTATATCAAACACAGAAATTGATCTTGAGAAAAAGTTATTACAGACAGAAAGTGCTTCTTCTCCAAGATATCCTTTGGCCATATGTAGGCAATGCTGCATCATTGTAGGAATGAGTAGATGTGAGTTTCATTATTCTTGACTGCTGTTAATATTCCTATAGCCTTTATTGAAGACTTGGTCTTACAGTCATTCTCTCTCAAAGGAGAGTACAACAATTTCTCCCACTTTATTTCCTGGAAGTGATGGATTTCACCATGCTACCTTAGGCAGAACTGGGAACAGTGTCTACAGTAGAAAAGGTAGCCCCCACTCATTAATCCAAACTTGCCTTCCAAACACATTGTATGTGCTTAGCTGTACTTTCAGGCAGTTGCACAAAACTGCCTCACCTCCCTGCTAATTTTCTTATACTGCCTCTGTAATTGTTTTAATTTCATCCATAGCCATTAGTAAATGTATGCTCAGTTGAGCATGTTCTTCTTAATAAGTGAACCACGGTCCCAACAATGGCTTCTTTTGATGCAAAACAACCAACTGAGCTTTCTTTCCTCCTAATCTGCTGTAAGCAGTCATTTGAAAATGAAAACCACCACAGACTTCTGAAATCAGCTGTATACACACATTCTTTACATGCACATCTTTTTTTACCATAACAGGCACATTTTCACCGTGGAGACAAAATTTCTTTTTTGCCTTTGCAGGATAGTTTGCTGTCAGACTGTGAGCCTTTCTCCCTCAGAAAAAGCAACATCTACCTGAATAAACCTGGATTTTAAGCATGAAATATATGTTGGAAATCAGAAATCACTCCTAGAGCAATGGACAGATAAAGGTTTCACAAACAGAAAACCTCACTTCACACTCCTCAAGATTCTTCCAGAACATTTCCTGTTATGCTTTACTGGTTTATTTCAGCCACAGGAAATGTAGAACCTGCCCTGCTCAAAGGAAGCTGCAGATCTCAGGGAAGCAAAAAAAATCCCAAAACACTATTTCCACCTTAATTAATTTGGCAGTTCAGCTTTCTAGTCACAAAGGGATCATTAGAAGGAAAGTTATATGAAATTAAAGAAATGTCCTATACCACACTAAGCTAATCATCTAAGCTTCTTTAATAGACAAAGAAAAGAGCTGCTGTTGCTGGCTGTAACTCCTCTCATCCTAAATTTCTAAAAATCCAGAGGGAGCAGGCTGGTGAAGTCACTGTCTGTTCCACCGATTTCAGTGGGAATCAAAATGGTACCTCAGACATCAGTGTTGACAGGAAGAGAAGGGAAATGCCATCCAGAGGTTAAATGCAGATCTGAAAACATATTCAGTTACCCAACTCCCTGTTCCCCTTAAGATTAGTATTTATGTGATTTAATAAATGTCAAGCAAATTTTGTGGCCAAGGAAAGGAACTCAAGTCTCCCAATTCCTTGCCTACCTTCCAGGCCATTATATATTCTTTTCATGGCCCCATGACTTCAGTGGAAGCATTCAGCAGTGTCCACACAGATGAAGTCCTCACAGTGAAACACAATCTCATGTTACAAATCTGAAAGGGAACAAGCGTAGGTAATTCTCTGTAGAGGTTCTGACTCAGCAGTAGGTCATGGCTTAGTTTTACAGCAACCATCTAATGTAAGGCAGAAAAACCACTTTTCTTACATAATCTCATATGTAGAAAGAAAGATATGCACACTTGCAAGAAATTTAGACCGTACAGTTGGTATTCACATTAGTGAACCCCCAAATCCATTAAAATTATGAATGAAAGCATCACTAAGGATGAAAACAGAAAAATACACAGGCATCATACCCATGGTTCAAGTTTAGGTGACGTGACCAGACAACAGTAGGATGAAGTCAAAAACTCCACACAAAAGAAATCCCAGTAATCCCTGACAATCTTATTTAGAAGAACTTTTTTTTTCTCTAGTCCCTTAACTGGATGACTTGCATAACCTTTAGTGTTTAAACACAACACACATGAGAATCTGTGCAGTGCCATTAAATGCAGGCTGCCAAATATTCCATCACTGTCTGCAACCAGTCTTTGATGTACCAGGCCAAAACACAACAAAAGTTCCAAAGACCAAGTCAAAAAAACTAAGTTAACATCACCATTTAATATCCTGCACTACATTTTGCTTTGGCTGTTGTGTAGCACAATTGTCTTTATGAAAGCCAACATAACCTTTACTCTCCAACAACTGATCAAGCATCTGGTGAATTTAAAAACAACTTTCAATTCATCATTCTTAGGAGACTTAGTCTGCATTTTAAAATTTCTTCCCATACATATGATATTTTCTTCTGAAGTGAATTAATGTTTCCTGAACAGACATTATAATCAAAGTAAACCTTGTAACAATAAGGTGCAAATGATGTGCCTTAGTTTCATTTTTCAAGCAGATGAAAATTTAGTAATAAAAATACATACCATAAACCATAAGTTTAAAAATTGTATAGATGCAAGACCCCTGGGAATGGTTTAAATACACATACACATCATTATGCAATTCTGGCATGAAATATGCCTTATTCTAAATGGAAATTGAGACAGGTCAAGGATTTATTCAGATGATATCAGAGTCAGAAACTGATGTGTATGTTTCACAACACTGCCTAACACCGAAACTCTGAGTTACGTTCTGTTAGTGATTTCCCTCCCCATCTTCAATAATTACACCAGAATAATCCAGCTACAGCACATCTCAAAAAGACCTTCAGCAGTGCTTTTATTACACATGAGGACATGATTAATAACAACAATACTTTACTTATTTTGTTTACTTTGCTTGTTTCTACTACAGGCTATTTCCAACCCAGAATGAGAATCATTGTTTATGTTTGGGCAGTGCAAAGCAAGTGCTCCAGGAGCTACAGCAAAGTGAGATTCAAAGGTGATTCACATTTGACAGTGCATTTTGCTACTGAAAACTCTGACAGTTGAAGTGGAAGAAAAATGTATAAAGAGGCTTAAAACAAATCTGCAGTCCTTCTGGATTATGAAGTGTTTCTACAGCATGCAATGGCTTTGTTGTATACACCCAAATGCTAATACTCTCTGTTCAAAAGGAACGCTGGGCCTTTGACAGAAATTAAATAACCTGCAAAACTCCATGTTGACAATGATGTTCAGGGGAGAAAAGGATGGTGAGAGGAAAATGGCACATGCAAAGCCCTGAATCTCTTGTTGCACTAGTTGTGCCAGGCACAGATATATTCAATGTCTACACAAATTGAAGAGCAGGGCCCACACAGCCTTGGTCTCACAGCCAGCACAGCAGGGCCAAGAGATCTGACAGGGCTGACAAAGCTGCTGCACTGCAGCCACTCTTCACATCAGCTTTGAAAAGCGGGCACACAAAATGCATTTCATGATGGAAAGATCTGAACATGACCGTAGTTGTGCCACGTTCTATCATCACCTTTGAGTGGCTTGTTTCATTTCCCTTCTGTATGATTAAATTCTAGTTAACAAAAACACATCACATGGAAATTTTTCTACTTATATGCACATACACGTAAGCATAATCACAAAACTTTTAGCATGAAGATGTTGAAAGTTCCTACTTATCTGGAACACAAGCTTAATTCATCTTGGGTCATGGATAATGGTCTAGGACTAGCCCAATTTCACAGAAAATTCTTGGATCATGTGGCAATTAAAATCCTTTACAGAATTCCAGTTTTTCTTCCACTATGGATTTCTCCAGTCTCTTATACCTGTAAAGAGGCACTGCTGGCACTTCTGCTTTTCAGTGAGGCATTCCAAAATTTGACCAGGTATCACTGAAGTACCTAGACTACGCCTGCACTGCTGAAATTTTAAAATTCCAGTATTTGTCAAAACCATTTTTTATTTAATTTTTCAATTTTCTCCTCCATATAGGTTTCTTCTTGTTTGCTTTTCAATCTATATCTTCTCGTCTTTCTTTATCTGTCCACATTTTATCACTGTGGAAAAAATATGTTTTTAAATTGAAAATACAAATATTCCTAAATTTTTGATTTTCATTCTTTGTGAAAGGATTGTTAGCATGAAAATTTGAAGCCAATTCACATTTTTGACAACTGAAAGATCTCAACACACTATTTTTTCATGCCTCTTTTCTACCCTGTCATCCACTGCTATTCACTTTATTTAGGTTCAGGGCTGAGTCTTCCCCTCAGTCTAGTATTAAGAGACTTTTCAATTGTTTAGCTGAAATAGGTACCAATAGGAAGTTAAGATGGATGAGAAATGCAACAGAGATAGTGCTATCATCAAGTCTCACATTCATGGCAGGCAGTGCTCCTACACATTAAACCAAAGCCCTCTTTATAAAGGAATGTGTTTAAGATTTCACGTTTTTGAGAAGCATTCTGTACTACAAGAACATATACTAAAGGCTGGTTACTGATCCCTGGTCTCCATGTAGTGCAACATAAAGTAAAACATCCTTACTTGTTGGGCTTAGTCAGACTATTGATGTGGATGAAAACTGCTATTGATTTCTACATGAACAAGACCTGAAGCACCTAACAGAATACTCCTCACAGAAGTCTTGCACTGGGAGGAAGAAGAAACTAGAGTCCTTCAGATAAATCATGACAATAAACCTCCACAGACACTAGCTGAAATTACACTAACCTGAAGAGTGCATAGCCAATGCGCTCAGGCCTCTTTTACATCATGATGCACTTTGTGACTTTATATAGGAAATCAAAGACTGCACTAGAGAAGGGAGGTTCTGACATTACAAATTAAGTGTGCACATATCTGATCAAGAAACCCATTTCAAGAACATCCTTTGTTAGCCTAGAACATTCCACATGTGGAAATATGCCATGTCTGCTGCACAGCCAGTGGTGCAAGCTTCCCTGACCAGGTGTCATCTCCTGCCCTTTTCAGGAGAATCCCTGACCCATGGCAGCAAACACAGAGAGATTGTGCTTTTGGGGTGCTGAGCCAGACAATCAGTAGTCTATCCTGGCACGAGTGTCACCCTTCACACACAAGTTCTGGCCAGAGATCAGTTTGAAGTTTTATTTGGGACTTTAGTGGTGGCTCCATGTCAAGGACTTCAAAGATTGACTCAAACAGTGTGAGTCACTCAGCTACTTTCTAGTGTTACTTTCCTATTGCACCTTTGTGAGTGTGAGGCAGACAAGTAGTGCTCCAAGTACTCAAGTCTCGCATATCCCGAACAGTCTGGAACTTTTTTTTTCTTTCAAACCAGGCTGGAATAATCCAATATGGAGTATGTGAATAAGCCAGTTACACTGAAGTTTCATCTTCACAATGATGAATATGGATAATAAAACTAGAAAGGAAAATGAAGCTAAAGCCATAAGAAATATGATCACACCTGTGCCCTGAGCATAAATCTGGAACTTCAGTATTCAGTATTAGAGTTATATTAACTGACCTGTGAGTTTTTCCAGAACATCAAATCCATGTTTCAGAGCAATGATATCAAGAAAAGAAACTGTGCCATCTTCAAACCTAAAGAATGGAATAAATGAGCACAGTAAATACAACATGCAGCTATGGTACAGATTTTAAACTTATTTTAAGAGTTACTATTTTTACATCCAGTGAATCTAACTTGTGGAGTGGGAACTCTTCCTTTAGGGATTCATGTCCCAGTCTTGTAGTGCCCTATGAAGCAAAAAGATATTGTTCAAAGCAACAGAGGTTCACATAAACAGTTGCTTGTGCACAGAAAGGTATAATTTTCTCCTACATAGAGTAACTAATGTACTAACGTACATCAAAGTAATGGTTAACAGTTATATGTTATGAGCTAATGTCACAAGGTCCTAAGTTACCTTCTGAGAATTTAGGGAATAGGTGAGAAGACAGGTGGAGACTTGTGTCCATCCCCCCAACCCCGATGTAATTACATCTAATTGAGTTACAAGGCTCCAGTAATCTGGTGCAAAGAGAAATCAGACAAAGGGATCACTAACAAATGTCCCTCTGTGTGCTTCTCCTGGACATTAATTTGTAACAAGAGCACTATATAAGGGTGGGGGGAAAGGTAGGCACCCCCTACCATCATCTTTTAAAGGAAACATCAAATAGAAACAAAAATGCTGGATTTTATGAACTGCTGCAGCCATTCCCACACTCCAAGAGGAGAAGGTGAAGCTCCAAAGTAAGAATGTATTCAGGAATTGATGTCCAAGACCATTTCAAGGGACCAGAAGGGACACGAGGGAAGCAACAAAATATGTTTCATCTAGGCTTTGTGTACGCCACAGTCCACAAGGTATTTTAAGAAGTGATCATTCATTTTGCTTCACCGCAAAGAAGAATGCAGAATAATGCAACTGATGAAATCAGAACTGTACAGAACTCAGTACTTTGCAAGGCTGAACCTGGGGTCACAGCAAGCCTCTGAGGAAGGAGTTATGTCCAAAACTGTAACAGTTAATGCTGGAAATGAACCCACCAGCAACAACCTCAAACTTCATGGTTCAAGTTGAATTTTAAACTCCAACCATGAGGCTGAGACCTCCACAGGGACCTGGTGTTCCTTGGATCTTTCTCAGAAAGGTCAGATGATATCTGCATTGAAGAATTAGTGGACAAGGTGGAACATAACACAGGCACTTTTGGGCAAAAATACTTTACATACACGTTTTAAACCAGAAAATAGGGGATTACTTTTTTTCCCTGGAGGTATAATTTTCCATAATGCATGTTAAAAACTTTTGGTGCCACAATTAAGTGTGCATTGTGAAAAGGCTCAAAGTTTAAAAATGTCATATATCAAATGCTTTTTCTTCAATAAAATGAACATCAATAGAATAATGTAATAGCTCTCACTTCTATCATAATTTTTCTACTTCTTATTTTATTTTTCTGTAGTTATCAAATATTTTAAACCCTGCAAGTGATGCCATCAGGTGAAGAACAATATTAAGCTTCCAAATACATTTGTTAAAGGTCCACTCAAAAGAAAAATGTAAGAGTATTGTATATATATGATAATACATTTAGCTGCAATGAAAGAAGATAGAGGCAGCAAATAATTATAAACCAAGTGATAAAAGTGGTGGACTGCTACAAGGATGAATGGCCCAAAAGAGACCACTCATGTTCACATATTTTAACATAGCATGGGCCAAAGAATCCATCCTAGGAATTTCTGAATCTTGCCTACTAATTATTTATAATTGATCTTGAACTTTAGGAAAGAAACCTTGCTTGTTGTCAGTGATGAAATGTAAAATGGCCATTTGTGATTTGAAACAGATCCAACACCAGGAATATTTTCACAGAGGCCTGTGGACCAGTATCTGAGGGAAGCATTACTCTATCCAAAAAGCTGTAAAAAATATGAGAGGATGAGGAAGAAAAGATACGGCAGAGGCTAACAGTTGTTTTGGAATTGAACACAAAAAAACATTTAAAATTTGCACTGGCTGCTGGAAAGGTCGCAGTGGTCCCACATGTCTGCCAAGGGGAGATTACAGAGAGGATCTGTGAGGGGAAACTGACCTGCTTTGCTCAGTTACTCACAATGGCCAGCAAAGCAAACAAAACACTGGGAACTGGACCAGGGCAGAGACACTGGCACTGAACCCATCAAGGAGACTGCACAACCCCCAAAGACTTTATCATTATCATAGTAGAAAAGCACTTGAAAGGACAACAAAGGTGCCAGCCTAGATCATCAAAGACATCTGAGTCTTACCCACAGTAAAAGGGGAGACAACAATGGTACTTCTGTTTATCAGATGATTATTAACTAAGCAGACAACTGCAGTACATCCAGTGCTACACAATAGGAGAGATGCATGAACCATGTCATTCTTCTAAGATCTTAAATATTTTTATGAAAATAGTTGTCCCAGAGCTTAGGAATCTTTGTTCATGTTTTAAAAAAGCAAGTAAACAGAGTTGTGGGTTTTGGCCAAACCTTGTGCTCCAGAACTGCACAATTGTTGTGGCATGATATGTATGCTGCATTTAGTCTTTCTGTATCACAAAACATATTACCTCCTGGTAGCTTCATGGAAAGAACCAGAAGCCAGAAAAGAAATGAAAATAATGCCAAAAGTATCTGCTCAAAGATATGGGCAAATCTCTCTTTCTACAATTTAGACATGGACTATTTTGCAACATTCCTCACTTGTATTTTGTTTGTTCATATGACCCCTTCTATTCCTACATTAACAGCTTTCCAGTTCTGATTAACAAAGCACGAATATTTTGTTATTCCTACAATATGTATATTTACACTACTTCTGGTGCACTTGATTGTCGTATATATTCTTCAGATTTAGTGAACACCTGATGTGCAACTTCATGTCAAAATTTTCAGGAATCATGTATGATTTCTGATATTTAGCAAATTAAGCCTTAAGTGCTGTAGCGATAGTGCCATGACAAACATGATGCTATGAAGGGCAGCTATTCCCTTCTGGGGACCCAAAGAGTTCTCTCTCAGAATATTTAACAGTACTTAAGATTGAGAGGAAACATGCTCCTTGAATTGCAAAGCACTGGCTTCAATGGCTACTTTTCTGTTTGATGCAACTGATGCTTCAAATAAACTGTTTTCCCACTCCAGGGTTAGAATAATCAGTTCAGGATGAAGTTCATTTGAATGCTGGTCTAGAAGCCACTTCCTGGAGTAATCAAGATTTTGCAGCTGATGATGTACAAAGGATACTTACAAAGGCTAATACTGTAGAATACCAACCCAAGAAACAAGAAGCTTACCTCTCTTATCTAGTTCTTATTATAATTGATCTCACTTAATCACGGCTGGGATGAGCTCAGTTGCTTAGCTGATTGTGTTTGTGAAGTGCTAATAGCATTTCACATCCAATTGCTATCAGACAAACTGGCAAAGCAACTCATGGCTTAACAAAAGACAGGGCAGCCTGCCTAAAATCTATCCAAGAGTTATGAAGCTGACGAGCTGCTCACCTTTTCCAAGTCACACACAAACTCTGCTTTCAGAAGCAAAAAATTTTGAGTCACAAGAGAAAACTATTGCTTTACAGTGCGCATCTTGCCTTTAGGATCTTCCTAGGGATGGAGATGGGCTAGTCTTTCTCTGAATCTTTATTCAACTGGTTGTTGTGGCACTTCTCTGTTACACTTCTGCATACAAATGCTATTTTCTAAAGTCACCATCCCACACTTAAGGGCAACTGAAACACAGGAGGAAACTGTGACATCTTGGTCAGTTTCAATTCATCCTGCCCTTAGCCAAGTCACCTTTGCACAGAAATACGATTACAAGAATTCTGGCCTGGACAGATTGGAATTAAAGTGCTGAAGGGCTATAAAAACTTTCATGTTTGAAAAGAGGACTTAGAGGAAAATTTGGTGGAAGGCAAAATATTACCCTGGAGTTGGACAGCACTGAGTTAAGTCAAGAATCCAGAAATTCCCTCAAGGCCAATGCTGAGGTGGTGAAATAACTTTCATAATATAAGTTATTCTGCATATAAAAAGTATACAAGGCATGGCTTTTAGATATCTTGGGTGGAAGTATCTGCTGCTGGATTGGGAATGCTGACTTGTTTAGCAGGCAGATGAGTGACTGAGTTGTGTGAGGGTTTCTTTTTGGTTTTGTTTTTTTTTCTTTTTCAATTAATTTGTATAGATAAAGTAAATCCAGACATAGAGACATTCTATTTGTGCACAGAATAACAATTAATAGAACACCATGTTGGAGGGAACCTCAAGAATCATCTGGTCCAATCTTTCTTGGCAAAAGCATAGTCTAAACAAGATGGCACAACATCCTTTGCAGCTGAATCTTAAGTGTGCAACGTTGGGAAATCTCCCACTTCCCTGATGAGATTATTCCAATGGCTGATTGTTTTCACTGAGAATGTAAAGTCAGAATCTCCTCAGGAGTAACTTGTACCCATTATCCCCCATATTTCCGATGTGACTCCTTGTAAAAAAGGGGGTTTCCATCTTTTCTGTAGCCACCGTTTCAATGCTGGAATATAGTGGTAAGGTTTCCCTTCTAAAATCTAAAACCTTGGTCTTACTAGTCACCTTCAGCGTGCTCAGCAGGATCCCAAACTCCACAGTATTGTGATCACTGCAGCCACAGCCATTGCTAGCTGAGACATGGTAAAGCAGGTTTTCTTGGTTTGTGTGTAGCAAATCCAGCAGTGCCTCTTGCCTGGCTGGCACAACTAACATATGTATAAGGAAGCAGTTCTACACACATTTCCGAAACTTGATAGATGATATGTTAGCTATTGTTTGTTCTTCCAATAAATGTTTGGGTGGTTGAAGTCACCCATAAGAACAGAGTTCTTGGCGATTTGAAGCTTGCTTAGGTGACCCAAATACTGTTTCATTGGCCTTACTGTCTTGGTTTGGAGGTCAGTAGCAGATGCCTCCTGTAAGATCCCCTTTGGAGATGACCCCTGTGATTTTGAGCCAGAGGCATTAGATAAGGCTTCCATAATCACAGTACTTGACTTCTGTACATTCAAGGTTCTCGTTAACTTAGAGTGTGACTCCTCCTCTTCTTCCCTGCCTGTCTTTACAAAAAAGCCTATACCTATCTATCACAATCTTCCACTCATGCTGATGCCTTTTTCTGGTCTTGGGAATGAAAAACCAGACACGGTAGAAGGGTTGGGTGTTAATTACCTCAGTATTTTAATAGGAATTCCGTCCGGTGCACCATTTCGCCAAGGTGAAAGGCCTTGCGGTGCCCACCATGCATGCATGCACCCCCACCGTCCATCGGTATACATTTTATAGACTTAATACATTAGCCTATCTACCAAGGTGGCCCAATAAGGGGCTTGGATGATCTAATTTTCAGTGTACAGAACAAATTCTACTGCAGGAGCCATGGCTTCTCAAGGTAGTAGGATGTTTTGTCTCCTAACCCTACAAAACCTTGGAACTATGCTGAATTATCAGACTTAACAAAGTACAAGTATGCATGCTAATACTTGTGGATACACAGAACTGTGTAAAAGGTACAAAAAGGAATAGCAAAAAATCCTTTAGGCATCAATGCCAGTTGTCCCACCATGTTTAAACTATTCCTACAATATCATAACTTTCTGACTAGGCATGGAGCTCCAATTCCTCTGTTTCCCAGGCTGCATGCACTGACATGTATACACTTGAGGTAGTTGGTGCTCTAGTTCTCACCTTGGGAGGCAGCTAAGGAACATTTCCGCATGTGCAATTTCTATCCAAAACACAGGCCAGAACACTGGAACTTTGATATAAATCCCATCACAATGTCAAAAATAACCCTGCTCATTTGAGAGCATTGCTGAGTCAATGCAAAGTGCAACGAAAGAGCGCGGGGGGAACATCACTGTCAGCCAGCTGCCACTCTCCCTTACACCGGGGTAATGACTCCATTTAGGTCAAATGAACAGAAGTCATTCCCGAGTTTCTAAAGCAGGTAAAAGAGAAACCAAATCCACAGAGAATGTATATTTCTTGAATAAGCTGCTTTTCTCTCTCTTTTTTTCCCTTTTTTTAAACACTCCTCAAGAGTGGAGCTGCCCTTTGAAGTGAGATGTTACATGAGTTCCTTTCATCTTTTCAATTCATTTATTTTCATATAATTAAAAAGTACAACAATATAGAGAGGTTCTTGGTATGCATTTAAAAGTAGTTCATTCTGATCCTATTTTTTAGCTCTTAGAGATACTCCATATCACCACCACATGAAACATCTGTCCTGGCCAAATCAATTTTTTACATTTTAGACATTTTCTTGTTTATTCTAAACTGACATTTTCTGGAATTACAATAGCACCAAGGGTATACAGTTTCAAGCTCATGGCTGTAGGAACAGACTGTTTGCAGTCATATTCATGTTCTAAGGTTAGTAATTGCCATCTCTGATATTAGCAGGGGAACAGATTTTAATTGGTCTCACTGCTTTCCGACATCAAAACCCAACATTTGCAGAAGGAGCTATATTTGTTTTGCTTTTCTTTAACCCAAAATATGTAATAACTAGGCTACAAAACCTTTAGGGCCCTGCTCTGCTCTTTAGAACTTTTATCAACTTCTCCTGAGACAAAGTTCTCAGGTACTTTTCCAGGGTATTTCTCTGTCTCCAGAGGCCTTGATTCACTTGCCTGGCTTTGTCTCTCACAGGTGACACTCTCCACTTTTAGCAATTTCCTAGCTGACTGTATTAGTCACTTTCTTAACTAGGGGAAATCCTGGTCATGTTAACACCAACTGCTGAACTTTAAGGTAGGATCTCCCAAGACCAAGCATTTGTCGGTGGACTTTTTGATCCTCTACTAGTAAAATCTTTGGAATGAGATATGATCCACAGACCACTAGCCTCAGGTACACAGTCTATTTTGACTAAATATCTTTGTTTCACACAGTAAATGCCACTGAAGCGAGTAAATAAAATTAGAAGATAGCCTGTCGAAACAGACACATATGCTACCATTAAATTATACCTTGATAATAATCTAACATTTGCGTAATTGCCTGCACAGGAGCATAACAGAGTAAGCCAAGAATTTAAATGGTAGGAGTGCAGTAATAAATGTTAGACCTCTGAATAAGACACCTATTTTCACCACTTCAGCAACTCTTTTTTACCTCTGTTAGTGGCACATTACACAATCACGAACAGTGATTGTTTCTTATACAATGAAAGGAGATCCAGTGCCTTAAAACCAGCCACTTGTGGCGAAGAAAATTGAATTAATACATCAATCCATTTTTATTTCTCATATGTCTCTGTGCATCTCTCCCTTATGTACAATTTGATGAACTCCTAGCTGGTGACTTTGCTCACTATATATATCTAGAAAAATCTTCCCCATTTGCACTGAAAAGATTAGCAATCCTTAAGCCCGTTACTCAAATTGGTCTGAATGACACATTCTGATTTTGCAGATTATCAGCTCCTCAGAAACAGTGAATAAATTATATCTCAGGGATAACATACTCCCCTCACCAACCTCTACAAGGACCCTTCAAAGTAAAATAATAACAAAACTACTTTTTGTTCCCCACCAGAAGTCACTGGTCACAAAACAACCAATAAGTTGCATGTCACAGGTCAAACCTTCCCTTCCAAATTCACAAAATAGGCCAATATATTTTCATTGCATTGCTATGGCAGAGGGGGAGAAACAAAAATAATCTTTCTCTTTTAAATTCCATCATACAAAGGGATATTTCCTTGAGGTATATTCAATTTAAGTCTTTTAGGAACATGAGGCCTGCTGGTTAACTGGCCTCAAAGAATAATATATTCAACTATCAGCTAGTTAGCTTGCAATTTATACTCATTCATCTTAACTTGTAACTTATTAATGTCAACAAGAACTCCATTAAGGTGCAATTCAGAGTGAGCAAGCGTATTGCAAATGACTTCTGTATCTGTCTGAGTATTTAACATTTGATATGCATTATACTCCCATGATTATATATCAATAATCCAAATGTTCACACCTCTCCTTCCCATGGGAAGTAATATCCAGATATAACCCCAAGTAATAGTTAAAGTGAGCAATTTGCAAAGTGTATTTGCATAAACTGTTCACTGATCAGCTATGAGTAATGAATCATTAATAAAAATTCAGAGCCCTTTCTTTGATTTTCTCCTTAGGAGGAAGGAAAGGATGAAAGACATTCTGGAAGTAAATTTTCCATAGGCAAGGACCTGACCAGCTGTAATCACTTTTCTGTGTTCAGTATAAACAGATTTGTTTATTTCCTCATGAAGATTGAGATGTCATCTTTCATCCTTAAGCAGGTACATTTGGGGATAAAGAATAACTTTGTCATGAACTGCTAAAGATTTAAATTGAAATACCAGTTTAAAAATTGGCAGACAAAAAACGATCCACTTGAACATCAATTCAGTCTTAAAAACCTACACCTAAAAATACCACTGTCTAATCATGTGTGCCAGTGAGGCAGACCCAGATCAGTGACCTCGGATAAGATTAGCAGTAAGTTATCCTCAGATAATGGAGAAAAATCCCTATGAGTGCTTTCCAATAGGAGGTCTCCATTCTATACAAAGATCTGTGCCTTGAAGAATAGGTTGCTGCAGTGCATAAACTTTATTTTCACTACAGATAAAAGTGAATTTAGCAAGATTTCTGAGCAGTTTATTTCCTCAGTTGGGAGGGGGGTGTGTGTGTGTGTGTGTGTGTGTGTGTGAGAGAGAGAGAGAGAGAGAGAGAGAGAGAGAGAGAAAAGACTTCTCTGATGTCATCCAGAAAACTTCTTTCTCTAGCAATAAAAATTCTTTCCAGAGGTAATTTTCAGAGGCAATGTATGCCCAAGACTAGCAGAATGCATTGGGAGCTGTGAATTAGAACGGTCATGTTAAACCACTGGGTGCTGAGCCACCATTTGGGGAAGATGTGCTCTTCTTTCATGGCAACCCAAAAACTAATTTAACTTCCAATGTTGTTCCTGTCAGTAAGACAGAAGCCCAAAGTCTGCTCATGAACATGAGGGAATCTGAACAGGCCAATTGTATGAGATTTAACAGGGTGAAGTGCTGAGTCCTGTGCTTAGGTCACATCAACCCCAGGCAGGGCTACAGGCTGGGGGCGGAGTGGCTGGAACGCTGCCTCGTGGAAAAGGGAGGGAGTTGGAATTGTTTAGCCTGGAGAAAAGGAGGTTTTGGGGGAATCTTATTGCTCTTTACAACTTATCTGAAAGGAGGTTGTGGCCAGGTGGGGATCAGTCTCTTCTCCCAAGTAACAAGCAATAGTACAAGAGGAACAGACTCAGGTTGCACCATGGAAAATTTAGATTGGATATTAGGAAAAATCTGTTCATGGAATGGGTTGTCAAGCTTTGGCACAGGCTGCTCAGGGAAGTGGTGGAATCACCATCCCGGTTAGTTAAAAGCTGTGTAGATGTGGCACTGAGTGACATGGTTCAGTGGTGGACTTGGAGGTGCTGGATTAACTGAGATAAAGTACAAGCAGGAAATAATTTTCATTTTTGTAAAATGGAATGAGCATTAAGTGAATTTCAGAAGCCTTCATGCATGTGCTGAATATTTCATAGGTGTCAGCAAGAATAGAATGTTATCAGTGTTTTCGTCTTTTTACTTCTGATGTGAACGTGCATGTATGTGAAACTACTGGTAGTTGATGACAGACACCAAATACAAGTAGTAACAAGTGAGTACTAAGCAGCTAAATTCAATTTAATGCATGATATATGTAGAAACAACACTCTGTGTACCAGAAAGGCTGGCAGCTTGACAGAACTGGCATTATTAAATTACTGCTATGGAACAACTTAGATGGAGAATAACATCTTATTAGCTAGTTTGCATGTTGAGACCTTTGTGATAATAGTAAAATCACCAAAGAAGAATGCGAGACGACAAATACAAGAAAGACTTCAGCTAATAAAACATTCTAAGGTATACGAATAGCCTTTTTATGCCTAGGGAATACAATCAACTATGACTTTAACAAAGAAAAACCCTTACTGCTTCTGCACCTCTCTCATGCTTGAAAAAAAATAAAAATTGTAAGGTCTGCTACAACGAATCAGGTGCATCCTGGTAATCACCTGGTTTACTGCAAGATCCACTGAGCTGCTTTTCCACTTTGAGACTATCATATGCAGATTTCTCCCAAAACTTTTTAAAAATCTTTCAGCATTGTTGTGAGGCTTGCTAACCTTCACTCTATCCTATACGGTCAACAGGTAGCACCTCACTGATGAACTTGAAGAAACAATAAACTTTTCTTTCCAAGGACCAACTCTAACTGATTTTCCAAGCATGGACTGGATATTAGGAGCTACCAAATTTCCAGAAAATTGAATCCACAGCAGCGATACTGAATTAGCAGGTATTCCTAACTTCTCACTGTTTTAAGTAGTTTGCAGCTTATACTACAGAAAGCCAAGAATCCTTCTCCAGGCAACTGCCTTGCCTCTTCAACTGGAGTGCAGTGATGGAGACCCCAGGAATTTCATGTACCTATAATCAAAGGTGTCCTGGACCTGCATTGATAAGGTCAGTAACTGGAGGAACTTCTGGAGGTCTTCCAGTCATCTGAATCCAGAAGAAAGGATCATCTCAACTAACAATTCCTTCAAGAAGTCAGGAAAATGCTGGCATATTATCCAGTATTGCTGATGCTTTAAGTAGGGAGCACAGGGAGATGACTCCTGTCCCTGGCTTTGACAGGAAAGAGCATGAGTCATGTAGCTAAGGAAACAACAGGGTAAAGGAACAGCAGAGGGTTAGGAGTGCGTGCATCAATAGAGAAATAAAAAACTTAATATTCATAGAAGCATTTGTTATGTAAGCAATATCATCCCAGCTATCATCCAAATGGAAAACAGGGTAATGAGTGGGTGAAAAAAGCAGAGATGTTTATATGCTAAGACAAAGCATGTGGGCTACAAAATGGGGGGATTAGAGCCACTCTAGGACACTACCTTATTAGTATGTGGTAGAAAAACAATCACAAACAGAAAACATGCTAAAGAAAACACATAAATATAGAAGAGGCAGTAGTGAAGAAAACAGAAATGTTTTGAATTGAAATGCCTTTGGTGAGATGTTCAAAACAAGGAGGACTAGTTGCTCAGATTCTGCTATAGGCTATGTAGCTATGTAGGGGGAAAAATAGGTGTATGGGTCCAACAGATACTTTTCCATCACTCTCAGAGAAATAAATATAACCTTAACTTTTTTTCAAGCAAAACCAAGATAACAGAAATGGTTGGGTTCAATTATTACTTAATGTTAGAGCCAAACCCAAACAAAACCTGCTACAAATAAAATAATTACCTGAAAAATGGCTTTTACAAGCACTTATACAATACACAATGGGAGACTTTGACTGACTGAAACCCTGGTCAGAGGAATTACAAGTTTACTTGTAAACATGTAGATGGATGACCAACCTCAAATGAGATTTTGAATGTAACTGGGGCAAAATAGAGACATTAATGATGTCACTTGGCCATGAAAACTAGACTGGAATCAGATCAAATACTTAGATAAAGAGGAGACTTCAAATTACTTGAAGTTGAGGTTAAAAAATATATGGAATTTGCATCCCAAAAGTATGAAAGAAATAATGAAAATTAACTTAGCCTCCAGCAATAATCTGCACTAAAAAAACCCTCTTGTGAGAATTTTTAGCATTCCTTATTAATGATGGCATGACAACAGAAAAAGTGCTGCTCAGGGAAGGAAGCTACTGTTGGACAGATAGAAAGCATAGGGATAAAGTGATAATTTCCAGGAGCCAAGCCCTGACAAAAAATCAAACTGAACAGTAAATTATTCTTTACATACAAATAATGGAGAATACTGCGGATATATAATAACATATAACAAAATAAGGAATATAAATAAAAAGAAAAAGATTGTGATTGTTATTCAAGAAGCAAAGATCTGGTGGAAAATTCTGAAAACTACCTGAGTAATTGGACTCAGATTTTAAGAAGGACTGATGAAAAACATAGGTCAGGAGAGGGTGAGTCATGGCTGAAAGTGTGTGGAAAGTATCAAAACTGAAGTTATTGCAACTGGTGTGGAAACTCACTTCAAAGGTTTTAATGTACTTGAACACAGGCAGACAGATGAACTATATTCCAGAATGGTAAGAAATTGGCAAGAAAAACTCCCTAAGCCAAATAACACAGGCCAGTAAGCAAATTTTTCACATCAGGAATGGAAAACAGAAAACACAGTATTTCTACTGAAGAAAGGGAAACAGAGTAATCCAGGGAACAACACACCTGTTAGCTTGAACTCAGTGTTATGTATGTCCTGAAAACAAGTTCTGAATGAAACCACAATTAAATGAGTAAATAAAAGCGTGTGCAAATGCACTATGGATTGTGCCAATGGAAAATCAATTCCAGAGAGGCTGCCATTTAAAAAAAATCATTATTTTTCTAGGCAAAGGAAATGCAGAACTAATTTATCTGGATTTCAGTAAAACATTACCTCCAGTGTCATATGAAGAACTATTATAGAACAAGGAATATCAGAAGAGTGTTACAGTAGGCCAAGCAATTGTGCTGAAAGGGGAACTATTATGCTAGGAAAAGGTTTTCCATTTAATTCCTTGAGCACTGGCTTTGGGACAAGTATCTCTTTCAGTAGTCTCAGTAATGATCCTGGCATATACGGTAGGAATGTGAAGATATAATAGGCTGCTGAAGTGAAATCTGGAGATTGTCAGTGCAGGAGATGGGGCTGCATAATGCGTGCAGTAAGAAACAGATAATGTTGAAAACCCTAAAAACAGAAACGAGATTAAATGTATAATATGCTATTAATGTATGATAAGTACATCATCAGGCATAAACCCTATTATGCATTTAGGGATTACTGACATTAACTTCTGCCTTGAACTGGAGGACTGTCATCCAAAACATCAGATTTGCCAGCCTGTCAGATCAGCTATCAGCCATCAGGACAACAAACAGGAAAATATGCTAGGACTTACAGATAGAAAAATAAGAACACCATTAATAAAGGTCTGATAAGATTTTCTGTGGCATGCTGTATATGAAGAACAGAGAAAAGGAAAGCCCATATTAGAGAAGTGTTCTGTTCACTTAGGATGGAAATTCAAAGCTAAGTAGATTTGCTTGGTAGATCTAAAGACGGAAAAGGTGGGTAATAACCAGGAAGGAGAAGCAGCTACAGGACAAAATGCAGATAAATGACCAAACTGACCACAAGGTAATACAGACTGGAAATTAAAAGTTTGTGAACATCCAAGACATGAGATTATAGAACCCTTTTCCAATATGAGAAGCAGGAACAAAGCAAAATCAACATATCCTCCTTCCCAAAGGTATCCCACTCATTCTGCATACAAGTTCAGTATAAAGGGGGGATTATATAGTGTAAGCATCTGTGACCATGAATAGGTTGATTACATGACCTTGAAGGTTTTTGTCCCCCTTCAATAATCCAAAAAAAGAAAATGCCAAAATACCAACTCCTTTTACTTTCTGAAATTGCACATGAAAATAACATAAATGCAGAAGTTTGATACTTTGGGAACCTCTGAAAACCTTGGAGTCATCCCTCTTGATGATTTTCCTGTGACCAAGTCAGTTCCATTTGACATGCAATTAGGGTAACACCATCTTGTTCAGCATCAGTTATATAAGAGACTACTGAGACAAGAGTGAAAGAAATGCACTTACTGACAGGGGTTGTTTCTTATAAATTTTTGTGCATATTCTACCAGCTCTTTGCTTCCATAAGGAGGGTCTCTGGTGATGGTGGTGAGGAATAAACAGATAATTTTATTTAGATTGATTGTCACAGAAGTAAAAGCTGATCTTGACAGCTGTATGATTTTATAAGATGATGCTAACACAGTAAACATGGAAATACCCACCTCCATTAATGTTTTTTCACATAAGAGTACAGGAAATCTCTCTGCCTCAATCATACCAAACACAAAAGAATCATCAAGAAAGAAAAATTGTACAGTGACACTGTAATACACAACACTCATTTGAAAAACTCAACATGCACCAACACAGTAAGTCATCTATTCTCTCTTATGAATAGAAGCACTTTCAAAATTCAGCTCTCAATGAGTCTATAATCCTCCTGGACAAAAATATGTTGAGTTTTTGTAAATGCTATATACAGCGTAGTGATAAGTATAAGAGGAAATGTTTGCATGCAAGTTTCACCAAATTGCACCCCCCACCACAGAAAAATAGGTATGTTTTCTATAAAAAGCCCACTGGAAAAGACTTTGTCATAGTTCATTTATAACCAAAGACTAACCAGGGCTGAAATGAACCTACTTCCTCTTCCACTAGTTTGATTTTTCAGGTACAACTTATAGGTATTTCAGGAACATGAAGCCAGGTAACTGATGCTTGTAAAATAATAGGCAGTGAAGATATCTGGTATGAGTAGAAATATCCAATAAGAGAACCAGGTGACATTTCTCCAAATATAGTACATATAGTCGACAAAATACACATATTTTCTCTTCAGACTTGCTACCACTGGAAATGGTAGAAACCAGGTAGCTTTGCATGCAGGGAATTCATAATATACAGAGGAAAGTGCAATCACGCTTGAAAGTATGCTTAGTACTACACAAGCAATAAAGTACTTTGCTAAAACAGAGTCTTAGGAAGACAGCAAAGAGAGCAAAAATTCATTCTTGAGTTGCCCTGAGCTCTGACTGGGCCAACAGGGTGCTGTGGTGGTGCATCACTGCGCAGTGGGTAGCCTCACAAAGCATTGCTGCCCTCAGCTTGACTGCCAGACTCCCCAGTTTCCCAGCACAAAAGAAAAGAGTTTGCACCACCAGAATGGGAGCTCCCCAACAGCAGAAAGTTCCCCAGAGGAAAAGAAATGTGAATTTGGAGAGAAAAGGTATGTGGAGTTGCCATTCAAAAATACATTATACAATTTTTAGGGAAATACAGGAAGCTTAGTGGTATGAAGGCTGAAATACCACCCAGACAGTATTTTGGTGGTCAGAGGGATCTCCGATTTCAAATTTAGTTCAATACTAGTCTTCTATGTAACACAGCAAAAATCTGGAATGTCATGTGCCATCTTAAAATGACACAACCAGTAGGTCTCTGAAAAGTTTTCCCTTCAAAATGATTATTCACATAATGAATTCCAAATGTATTTCAGATTTTTAATCTCTTAATATATGTAGAAAACCCCATATAAAAACCTAATAAGACTGTCAGCCCATTCACTATTTTGATATATCAGCTATGCTTTTAGAAGACTTCTTTCCTCCACCCTCCCTTCCTGGTGTATGTTAATGTTTGCTTTACTGGTTATAATTACTGAAAAAAATCCAGTTGAGATTAAATTTCAGTTATAATTAATGATGAATGTGTCAAAGTATTATGATGTTGTTTATCATACTGCTTGCAATGTAATTTACTGCAATAATACTAAGACTTGCTATGTGACAGTTATTTAGCATTTAAGTCTTCTTAAGATGCTCTGCAGAGTATCCTGAATGTTAACTATGGAAAGATTATTTTATACAAAAGCAGCTTCAGGCAAAATATAGCTACAACTTGCTAGAGCCCAGCAAAAGCTCTTAAATCTTATGTCATCTACGAGCTGAAACATAATAATTAAATAATCTAGACATGTTGTAAAGCTAATGAGAAATCCAAAGGATAAAATTAAAAATTGACATTAATAGGGCAGCTTAACCATATGAGGAAAAAAACAGTCTTTGTTCTTTCTGGTACAATTTCTGAAGAGATATCTTTCTTTTCAATGTGTACATACACACAAAAGATTGAAACCTAAGGTCCTGGGGGGGAAAAGAAATTAATAACTTTGGATGCCATAGACAGACAGCTCAGGGTACTTTAAGGTAAGTCTTAGCTGTCCTAGTTTGTTGTGTTGGAGCTTTTTGGTTGGCTTTTTCTTTTTTCTCTTTTTAGTCACTAAATTAATTTTCCTTTCACCTCAGACATAGTCCTAAGAATTTTCTTCTGTCAGGGGGTCTCCATTGTGTATTTACTTGAATGCTTGTGAATCCTGTCACTGGCTTTGGGCCTTTTTCTGCAATGAATGAGCAAGATTGCCCTGAGGAGCTGTGTCCCAGCACAGCACAGAGCTGCTGTGCATGACCTCAGATTGAAAAGGAAAGCAGTAGTTTTACATATATTGCTGTGATGACTGGACAAAGGTAACTGATTGCTACATGTCTTTACCAGGAAAATATCAGGCACGGTGAGAAAAAACAAAGAATATGTTCATTATTTTTGTAGTTAGCATTGCTAAAATGAAAGTTTTAATACTCAGTCTAAATCTACATGCAGGTCTAGTTTAAGAAAAACTGTATATGTATATAGAAAATCAGTTCACTTGGGGATATTGTTTTCAAGTTGCGGCATGCTGAAAACTCATACATAAAGTTCAAACTTCACAATGGAATATATTTATTTTGTTGTGATTTCTCACTGTGCCATACCATTCTGTGCACGCATGATATGGCATATAAAATTTACTAACATGTTGTAATTCCATCCTCCTAAGCTCAAACGCACTTGAGGGACACAGTTCTAGGCTCTGATTAAAAAGCACTGTTCTCCACAAATTCTTCTGAAACAAACCTAATGCTAAAAGTGCTGCCATTCTTCTAGAAAGAAATTTAAATCGTCATTGTTTTAGTATAAACCTAGAAATAAATATTACTAATATCTTGCTGACATATCTGAACTGCAAAAAATCTAAAATTTCTTTTCACTTGTAACCTATGAAAATAGCTGTGTTTTCATAACAAACATATTCTCTAGTTTTTAAGGTATTGGGCAAACTACTGCTCTTTAAACTATTTTCTGGCTAATACTGTATATTTTTTGGGAAAGGGATATATCTGATAATACACTGTTAAGAACATTACACCTAATGCAATTTTGCATTCACTAATGTTTTTAAAGCTGTTATTGGAATTTAGCTCTGCAGATATGATGTTTAATACAACTTGACTCATGTATTTGTTCAATTAACCAACATAGTATCTATTAAAATTCTGGTGTTCAAACTCACCAGAGCCATTTCAAAGGCTCCTTTGAGAAAATCAGAATAAAGTACTGAGGTAAGTGGAAGATTTTTGAGAGGTACATCGTTTGATATTGGCACATTCATCACCAAAACAAAACTTGGGAAATTTTAAGCTATGCAAAAAGAATCATCATTTTATACCACCTTCTGTTACTATAATAACAAATACCAATGATGAAACTGACTGAAGATAACACTGACTACCCACAGAGATGGATATTGATTAGCCACAGAGAACCTGATAAAATTTGACTCTCAAGAAGCACTTGGCTTCAGGCCTGAAGAGTCTGGCTACCAATTTAAAGGTGAGCCCCAGAGCTTTTGAATTGTTCTAATGACACTCCTGCTAGCAGCAGCAAGTTCTATGGATAAATTTATCATGGATTGTAATCAGAATTTGTGACTCTTTTTTCCTCACTTCCTCCCTCTGCACCTGGGTAGATGTCATCAAGAAGAGTTTTTGTGCAGGTAGGTTGAGAAAGAGCACCATGCTGCCTTATTCTGTTTAGAGCACCCCCGTTCACAGAGAGAGAGGGTGCCTGGGCAGTTTTCTGGAGAGACTGGCAGGGACACACATTGCTGGCTACCACCCTGAGATGTTCTCATGGAGTACTGGTGCCTATATCCAAGTTCACTGTCCTTCAGAACATGCACTTTCCCTTGGTTTAACAGCTGCCATCTGCTATGCTGCCTCTACTTGCACTTTTTCCTCCAAAAGATTGAAACTATTTTTTAATTTAGAAAAGTAACATTAAAAATTAGGGTTTTCCCTAAAGGTATGGGAGTCATCTTGATTTCCCTGCTTTTGGGCAGATACATGGCACTTTGTTCAGTTTCCTACCAAGTTAAATCATGCAAGTCATCCATTGATGTGAATAAATATGACACGAATAATTTCAGATTTCTTTCCTATACACCTGTGAGATGTAAGTCATCAATGTTTATTCTGATTAGAATAAATGGACACTTTCCAAACAATTGCTTACCGGCATCTGATCAGGAACACATTCAACCATTCAACCCCGCCAGCTACCTCGCACAACACTGCAGAGTGGGTCAGCTCAGTGCTGCTAAACCACAGTGAGCAGGTTATAAATTAACACCTTGTGCCATTCCATGAAAAACTTTCCCATGAAGAGATGCTAATGAAATACAAGCAATGTACATTAACCTAAACACTACTGTAATTTTATCTTCATTTATGTTTTCCTCAGCCACTATTTAAAACCAAATCTTAGTGAAGCTCTGACTGGCCTTTTTGCAGTACCCATACACAAAAAATAAATACTGCTCTCCTGCTTTACAAGGGTGAACTGGAGCTTAAGCAGACAAGAGCTGCAGTTCCCATTTACAGATACTGTGGGTTCTGTTTTCAAGTGCTGGGAGTAGCTATTGTTCTGCCAACTGACCAATGCTGGATTTCAGATTTTAGCACAGGCATAAGTTTTAAACACATTAAACATATAACAGTTTGGGGGAAATAAAATCTGTGTTAACCAGCAAAGATACATGTCCTAAATTATAACAAAAATTTTATGGAAATTGAAATATAAAGATGCCTCATATCTCTAAAATTCTGAGGATTTCCTTTAGTCACAAGATGATAGAATCATAAAGTTTGGAAAAGACGTCTAAGATCATCAAGTCCAACTGCTAACCCAGCACTGCCATATTCACCACTAAAACATACCCCCAAGCATCACATCCACACACCTTTTGAACGCTACCAGGGTTGGTGATCCACCACTTCCCCTGGGCAGCCTATCTCAATGCCTGGCCAACCTTTTACTGAAGAAATTTTTCCTAATATCCAATCTAAACCTCTCTTGGAGCAACTTGAGGCCATTTCCTCTCATCCTGTCACTTGTTACCTGGGAAAAAGAGACTGAATCATAGGCCATTACTCCTTTGTGGAGTCACAGTACACTGGCAGATTGCAGACTGAATAAAGAAGAGGAAGCAATCAGTATTATGTACATCTAAGACACAAAGCTGCACAGAGTGACTGTCTAAAAACAGAATGTCATCTGGAATAGGACAAGAATTCCCTAAAGTGAGTAGAGAAATGAAAATATTTCGTCTCAGAGCCTCTGAAAAGCACAAATTAACATGACTGCTTAACATACGCTAGGAATGCTTAAAGTATCAAGGGACTATTTGAAGGCAACATGAAGAAGATACCAAATAAATGCATTATAAACAACAATAGCGCCATACAGACTCTGCTGTAGGTAGCCTCTTTTGTCAGCAAAACTGTACCATTTGAGAGGCATGTGACTAGATAACATGGTCTTGCTAACATCATTTGAGTACCTTGAGTCAGAAGCAGCAGCAGTGGAGGACCACAGAGCATTTCTTGACATAAAATGAAAAATAAACAATCCTCTCTTTTCTAGTTGCTTGTTCTCTTTTCAGAAATTAATCCTTCCAAAGCAAGACAGTGTAGGTGCAGTTCTTGTGAACAGCAGGTATGTACATACTTGCTCTAAGCAAACAACGCAAGCTGGCACATCTTTGCTGTTCTACCTGCTCAGGTGTCTCGGTACATACTGATTAGCCTAAGGTTAATATTTATGCTAAATAAGGGTGCAGTGCTAAGTAAGTCTCTGCACTGTTCCCTCTCAGAGACAATGGGTCCTCACTAAATGTTCTGGAAGACTGTGCTTCTCTGGAAAAGCATCCGCTCTGTTTAGTCAATCCAGCAGCCATAAATCTCTCTTACTGCACAAGTACAAATTAACTATGCTTGCCCAGGTATAAATAATTTATATTTACGGAAGTAGCATTTTTAGGAGCAAACAGTCTCTCTAACCTAATGGAAGGTAAACTCCACACACACACAAAAGATTTTCACCTAGGAGGCTGCTTCGAAGTTGAATCACCTAAACTGTATTATTTTCTGTTTTTAAGGAAAATACACTGTAAATGACAGAAAAATCCATGTTTACTTCCAACGCAGTGAGCTTAAATCTCATTCTTCAACAATGAGTACATTATAGCAAGAGGAGGTTAGAGATAAACTAAACTGAATATAGTGTAATTATATATAATTGTAATTGTAATGGTAATTATTTTTCTTAATTTGCGTCTTTATCAAATGGCTGAGGAAATATTTATAATGTAATTGTTATGCACACTGGCAGAATAATAATTCACACTGTAAATACAGAGCATTCTCTGAAGCTTTTCTTAAGAGTTAAGTATAATCAGGGGATTGCAAAACAAAACCAGAAAAAACAATGGAGTGAAAACAGAATAATGAGTCAACAGTTCCTTGGAATAATCTTACAAGGAAGACCATAAAAATGTAATTTATAAAAAAAACCTCTGCAAAACGGTCACACTTAGTCTGAATGTTGACATTTTCTACCCGTGCAGGGTTTCTGCAAACAGGATTATTACTGATGCATCTCATATATGCTCAGGCGGTCTTATTCTCTTAGGATGCTGCTATAAGGCAATGCTGAAAGGGAAAAGGCAAACTTTGAACTTTTCAGTCATAAAGAAATCCTCATTTTAAATGGTAATCAAATTGCCAGGATCAAAAGGATTCAAGGTTTTATCACTCCATTGACTGTATTTTCCCTGCAATCAGGGAAGTAATTGAAATAAAAATATTAAGACAGAATGTTGGAAATAGTACAAGGTAACACCGTCTTCTCGGATCTGTCGAGAGACTGAAAGAAGACCCAGGAGGGACCTCAACTTCCAAACCTAATTGGGGCTGTAGATATGTACATCATTAAACAAATAAAGAAAACACGATAGACACCATGTCTCACTGATTTTTAGTTGTCTGAGGCTGCAGAACCAAGTTCATCTTTGAATGTAAGATACTGTCTAAAAATCTAAGTATATGGAAATTAAAAAAACAAAGCCCATATATCTAAGCACTACTGCTAACTACTTTTTTTTCTTCCTTTTAGGATTAGGATTATTCAGCAGTATCTTATAAAGGAGATTATCTTTCTTTTACTGTGCAATTTAACTTAAGTCATGCAAAGAGTGTTTGAAAGGATTTTTTTTTTCCTTTTTTTTTCTGCAAACTGAAACAGATGCCAATGATATTTTCCCCTGTGGAAATGTGAAAAATGGTGCTGTCATTGCTTTATTTTTTTCCTGCAGATCAGTAATCCATATAGCAATTATATCACCATGGGATGTCAAATCACTGTGGTACATGAAGCCATAAAGTCTCTGTTGCAATTGATAACTGTATGTTCCAGTGCACACGAAGTTATACTGCTCTTTCTTTCAAGTTTAAGAACCAGATTTCATCCTCTCCAATAAAGTTGTTCTCTAGAAATTAAACATTGTTAGAATTCTACTTTTAACTTTGGAAGAAATGGACAAGAAGCAGAGGACAAGTGTCTGGATGTCTGTGTATTTTCAGTGGAGCACCAGCAAACACTGCCTAATTTAATAGCTTCTAAAGCTTGTAATGCAAGTTTTATAAAAAGAGGTAAACAGATTTCCCAGCTGTAGCGTTTGGTCCCATAACTAAGGTTAACCAATCTCATGAGCCTTGCCTCACTTGCATTTTAAAAATTGTGACTACAACAACTCCCATGTCCTTGGAGTCTCAGGGACAAAAATTCAGCTGAACACTTCTGTGTTACAGCATGTAACCAGTTACTGTGCACTACCTGGACCACAGAAGCAGGCGTAAAACCTGCTCCTCTGCTTGTGAAAAGGAAAGAGACATGTTCAGTGTTTGGGTTTTGCCCTCTTCCCTAAATGAAAATTTTGTATTAAAGGATTTTTCATGTATTCAGCTTTAGAATGGAAACTGAACAGCACAAGAATAGTGTAAATAATCTTGTATTAATGCTTAAAAAAATAGCAGTGTATGCCTGGAAAGTTAGCAGTTTGGAATGAAGATATTGATCAGCTATTGTTACAGATATAGTTAAGATTCACATTATTTATCCTCAGGGCAGCATCACTCAAAGACTTTTTGGATCACAAAGAGCCCTAAAAGCATCAAGCCACTACCAGTTTACAAAGTTGATATGTTGATGTTTTCTTTAACATCAAGTCCTTCCAACATTTTCAAACTTTTATTCTCTAGCTATAATCAATAGGCACCTCAGCACAGCCCGGAGAAAAGGTAAGAGTCATGGCTTCTGTTTTTACCTTCTGTACAGTTAAGTCTGCAGGCATGCTGACAGCAAGGCAGGCCAAATCATCCAGCAAGATTAGAAATAGGAAGAGACTATTGTAGCTCTCACTCCCCCTCTGACAGTGCACACTGATCAGTCTTGTTTGCCAGGTCACTGCCCCAGACACCGTTTGGCCAGACAGAATGCAAAGGCAAAGGATGTAAGATAAGGCTTACGCACAGAACCATGCGGAATTGAGAAATAAACCTGTCACAAGACACCGGGTCCCACTTCTCTGTTACTCTGATTATTAGCTACAGTCTTGGCTCTCTGGTAGACTTGGTACAAGAATGAGTTCTGTCAGATGGAGGAAGAAATATTTGTCATGCAATATGCTGTATTCATCCCTATGGCTTAGATATTCTTTGGTCAGCAGTTCCATGAAAAAAATTAGTGGCACACTTTCCTTGTTTGTGTGTATGCAGTTTTCCTTTTCATGCATGTCATTTGCACCTGGAAAATGAATTGATAGTGCAATTTGCAGACATAAATATAGTGAACATTATTCTTCCTCCATCCCCTTCATGACATCCACACAAAAGCATGATTCACAGATTTGTTAAGTATTTTCACATCTTTTGATAGGCCACTATAGATTTTAAAAAGTATCTGAATGAAGCCCATATGATACTTAATGATGGTTGGGCTTTCCTTGTTAAATTCTTTGTGTACCTGAAGAAAAAAAAAATTCAGAAACATTAAATTAAAGGATTATAAATCTTTAGTTTGGGAAAGCGGCAGAGATACGAAAAGTTTACTTAAATAAGATGTTCTGCCGAGAATTCTTATGATCGTATAAATTTTTAACATTCCTGCAGCCACTTAAACAGCTGAAGGTAGATCTTGTTGGTTGTTATAACTGCTTCATTAACTACAAAATGGCTTCAAGATTCACATTCCCACCTTTAGATCATAATATAAATAAACCAGGCTAGACTAAGAAATCTTTCTTTATCTTTGACTCACAATTCTGATTGCCGACCATTTGTGTTCATCAAACAGGAAGGGAGATTAAATGAGAACTTATTCCATACACTTTGCATGGGAGTAGTATGTGTAAATTTACATTTTCTTGCACAGGGAATACTGAAATAAACCTATATACTGAAATAAAACTATATTTGCTAAACTTTAACCATAGTTATACTCTAAGTTTGATTTGTCAAATAATCTGAATTTCTGAAAATTTCATATAGTTGATCTTAAAAGGTGCACATCCACTAAGGTGTGCATAGTATCACATTAAGGATTTGGCAACAATGTTAATAGTATGCAGGTATTAGAGAAATTTTTAGGGAACACAAAATGAATATATCTACATTCCCATGCATAGTTCAGATGAATGAACACTGCAAGTGTGTTTATGCTGTGGACATTAATCTTCATCTACTTTATCCTGTAATAGAAGGATTTACAAAAATATTTAGGATGTCTGCTACAAACTGGCACACTAACAATTTTGGAAACCATTCTCCTTCACCAACAGGAGCATAGTATACTTTGCTTAACATTTCATATAAAAGCTGAACACTTTCACATGTCTTCAGATGTGTTCTTGGATGGAGTTAAAACTTTACATCTGTTTCATTCATGTTTGCCTGTGCCCTACTGTGAAGTCACATAAGAAACACAGGATAAAGAATACAAACAAGAAAATGACGAAGGAACTCAACCTCCTTGACAATGCAATCATGTTATTAAGATAAAACTGGCTCCATTATATCTTATTGTTTAAATCATTAGGAACACCACAGCATTTAGTTCTCACTAAAATTTAAGATTGCACCTTGCACTTCTCCTTGTAAACCTCACTAGCTGGTATGAGAGAACACGAAGAGTTACAGATGCATGAAGTTGTTACATGTAGGAGGTACACCGACATGCAGTCAAAGTCTGAAGGGAGGAATTCTTCCATGGTTGTCTACTGGTGAGTCTACTATGGTTTCTTGGTTATGTATGCCCATATATACATACATATATATATTATTATACATAAAATGACCAATTCTTCAGAAAAATCAGCTAAAGTGCATGGTCTTGCTCATTTTTGTTCTAATTTAATCATCACATTAAATGCCAAGAAGTGTAGTTCTTATGAACAGTTAGAGAGGTGTTCTTTCTGTTCATCGCCAATTCTGCAGCAATCTGCCTAGGAAAATCATCTAGAAATGTCTAGATAGAGAATCAATGACATTCATGTATTTTAAAAAAATCTATTCACTTGATTAAAATGGACTAAATTTGGCATAAGGAATGCAATCAAAGGTCTCCTGTTGAATCCAAGAGGAGATGAATTGGGTCAACAGGCCCCTACACAGCAGTTCTGTAACTCTCCTCCAAGACAGCTTATGCTATTCATATTTACTGTGTCTTGTTTTTGAATGCCTGCAAAGGCTCTTCCTTGGCTTTTAGCACAACAGAGTACAACCTCTCTGGGGCTACATGTACTGTGCTAGCAAAGAACTATACTAAAGTAAGTATCTGATGTTTAAACCTTATTTTGAAATATTTCTGTCACACAGAGAAGTGATTTGAACTATACTAGAAAAATGTCACAAACGTTTCTCATTAAATGATTACAGATAACTTGATGTCAACGTATTGATATTTGGCAGTGAAGGATGGTTTCTGAAGGGCTCCGTTTTAGGCCCTGTGCCTTCATAAATGACTTGGACACAGGATTGGAAGGAATACCGAGCAAGTTCACAGATGACACAAAATTGGAAGGAGCTGTTGACTCCCTTGAAGGCAGGGAGGCCTTGCAGAGAGTCCTCAACAAATCAGAGGACTGGGCAATCACCAACCATATGAAGTTCAAAATCCAGGGAAGTCACAAATTCTGCACCTGGGATGGGGCAACCCTGGATATACGGACAGACTGGGGAAGGAGATGCTGGGAAGCAGTGTCACAGAAAGGGATCTGGGGATCCTGGTTGACAGCAAGTTGAACGTGAGTCAGCAGTGCCCTGGCAGCCAGGAGGGACATCCCTGTTCTGGGGTACATCAGGCACAGCATCGCCAGCCCAGCAGGAGAGGGGATTGTCCTGCTCTGCTCTGCACTGGGGCGGCCTCACCTCGAGTCCTGTGTGCAGTTTTGTGCACCACAACACAAAAAAGATACTAAGCTATTAGAGAGTGTCCAAAGGAGGGCTACAAAGATGGTGAAGGGCCTGGAGGAGAAGCCACATGAGGAACGGCTGAGGTCACTTGGTCTGTTCAGCCTGGAGGAGACTGAGGGGAGACCTCGCTGCAGCTACAACTTCCTTGTGAGGGGAAGAGGCGGGGCAGGCACTGATCTCTGCTCTGTGGTGACCAGTCACAGAACTTGAGGCAATGGCCTGAAGTTGTGTCAGAGGAGGTTTAGGTTGGATATCAGAAGAAGCTTCTTCACCCAGTGGGTGGTTGGGCACTGGGAACAGGCTCCCCAGGGAAGTGGTCACAGAACCAGCCTGACAGAGTTCCAGAAGTGTTTGGACAATGCTCTCAAGCATATGGTGTGACAGGGCCAGGAGACGGACTCGATGATTCTTGTGGGTCCCTTCCAACTCAGCATATTCTGTGACTCGGTGATTTTTTATATGTATACACATGCTTTGCTTAATTTGCTAAAAGCTCGTGTAAGGTTTATTTTTTATCTTTCTTAAGACAAAGTCAAAAACTCTAGGACTAACAATGACTTTGGCTATTTATTTTGAAACTGTCCTTCTAAACTAACCCAACATGATACAACACAGAAAAATGTATATACAGAAAACCCAAGACTTAAATATGATATGACATGAACAACACCCTTCTTTAATACTGATTAAAACCTCGAAGCAGTTGCCTTCATTCATATACTGACAGCAGAAAAACTAAAAAAAAACCCCAAACCTTTCTTTTCTAGTGAGGGTTAACTGGGTTCCCATTACTTGGCATCAATTTATTGATTAGCTTAAGAGCACAGACTTTGCCAAATCTGTCATTGACAGAATCACCACACCATTTTTCCCACTTAAACTGGTCATATATTAGTGTAGCTAACTTAAGATCAATCAAGACACTTCTAACATAAAGCCAAAATGAGTGATAAGAAGAGTTAGATTCATACTAACCACTTTTTAGCAGTGGATTTCATGGAGAAAATTCATGCAATCTATATTGCTGAACTTAAGACTGTTGGCATCAGCAACAATTAAAAAAAAGGGGCCACTTCAGAGGACAACCTGAAAACATAATGGCAAAATGTCTGTCATAAAGTATGAAATAGGAGATACAATCCTTTCAGCATAAATACTTTCCCTGCTATAATTCTAAAACTTTTTATCATTAAATTCACCAAAAATAAAGCTATTACAATCATTTGACACAGTTATTAAGCCATAGCAGATGTCACTTGATAATATAAATGCCTAGATATTAAAAAAGTAGATTATAATAATGCTAGAAAATCCCTCTGAATTTTTTAATTGAACATGAACAGACACAAATGTGACAGCCAAGTGTTTAATCAAATCTGCGTCTTTCCATTTTTGGAAACTATTGCTTGTATGTGAAGGTTAAGAAAGACTGTAAAATCCCTTTTTCTCAAGAGCATCAATATTTTCCTTTTTCTTCTAAATTAAATCTGTTTGAGAAGCCTGTAGATGTTTCTTTTGCGGGTTCCCAAGAGCACAACTGCCAGATGCATTCTTGCATATATTTGACTAGTAAGAAGATGAAAAAAAGGAGCCTAGACCAAACCCGTGCTCGTGCTTGTAATCTTGAAATACTAGGTTGAGTGGTGTCATCTAAACATGTAAACTACTCTGTTTTATATATCTCTTTTTTACCACTAGTAAGGCAGTGAACACTAAACTTTTAAAAAAAGTAGCTCCCTGTAGCTTAGCTATAAATAACATATAAAATAATATGGGTATCAAATAAGAAGCCACATAATCTGAGTCACTAAATTTAAGATAGTTCTGTAGGTCTTCTGCCATAAACAGATAAACCTTTATGGCATTTCAGCTTGCTCTCTTGCATTCTGATGTCATTTAGACTGGAAAAATATATCCTTTTCTTAAATGATATCTCTGATGATACAGACAAGAATAAGTCTGATTAAGAATATCATTCCAAAAAGATTTTAGAAGCATGATTTTGAGTGGAAGAAAGTCACCAGACTAGAAGAAAATTCCGTGAAGGTGAAGATCTCTTTCACAAGATCAAATCTAGGATTGCCACATGATATATGGAGGTGTCTCAGTCTCCTTTGCTGGAGTCTTTATGGTGAGTTCACGGATCTCAAAGGATCCATGCACAACATGCTGAAACCCACTGACTTTTAGTTCCTTTTTGCTGAAATGGGCAAATAAAAGTAAGCAAGAATGATTAACATAAATTCATGACATTACAGTGTATCAGTACATTATAGTGGAAGAGATATTTCGTCATTCATGGTTAGGCATTCTCTTACATAACCTTAGCAGCAGTGTGATATACTTTTTCATTGTATAATGATTATTTCCATTAAGAACAAAATGTTAAAGGAAACTACCTAGTCCCATCCCATTTTGGAATAACTAAATTTGGATGGCATTTGGTCAGTGATTTTAATTGCCAGGTACTCTACCATGCCTTCCTCTGCCCACTTTCCACAAAAAAGAATAAACTAAATCCAGACAAGCAGTATGGGGACAAGGAACTGCTGTGAGAAGGGAGAATATAAGTATTTCCTAAAAGTTTTGTTTCCAAAAGAATCCATACAGAAATACACCAGTGTAATTAGCATAAATTTATTTGACTTTAAGTACAAGCTGACGTCCCTGCTGAAGCTCGAGAAGTTTCAGAACCAGAGACTGACTCAAATACACATGCTTCAGTCCTTTTCTGAATTGGAGAAGTGGTTCTCCTCCCCACAATTTTCACTGCTGTGCATTACTCTTTTTAAAACCCAACACAGTACTATCTCCTAGGTCTAAGAGTTGTTTCAATAGGAAAGGTTTCAGTAGAAAAATGACAAAACTGTTGAAAACAAGAATGTTCAAAATGCAGGCTTTGTGCAGCCAGACAACCTTGCTCCCAGGGTGTGTGTCTCTGGAGAGGCACCCCTGGCATATCACGGAGCTGCACTTGCAAAGGCAGCAGCTCACCATCAGCCCTAGCAAATGGATTGGTGTAGGGCTCACAGTCTTGGTTACTTTGCTCTACCTGGACACTGAGAGGGCCATGTGGGATTCAGCTTTCATCCACACATGGGAAATTAAACTACACCTTTAGAGTTGTGAGCCTGCACACATATGAGTCTTGAATCCACATGTGGACCTGGGTGTCCTCTTCTGCAGTGCAAAGTCCACCCAGCTGGCAGAAGGACTGGGTGACAGGGCAGTCATGCACAGCAGGATCCTGCAGTTTGGGCTCATTTACTCACAAAACCAGAAAATTTACAGAACTTACAGATTACAATGGCTGCTTTGAAGCCCATGATGGCAGCATCCATGTAGAAGACATGCCAGAAGCTTTGGTACATGCTGAAGGGAATGGCCCTGATCCAAAATGTATGACAGCTTCCAACAGGCCAACACTACTCATTTGCAGGTCAGAGACACATGAGGAGACAGAGATATTGAGCCCTATTTCTTGAATTTCCCCATCTGCTCCTAACACCCTAAGCCCTCCTCATCCTGCCTGAAGGAGCCCCCCCTTATATGGATGGGTCAGCTCCCAGGGCAGATTTGCCTCTCCACCTGCAGAGCTGCCACCCTCGCAGCAGCAGCAACCTCACATCACCATATCTGGGGCTTGGGCCTGGCACCCTTATGACACATTGTTGCAACTTCTCCTCCATTTTTGCTATCTGCATTCTGCTTTTTTCTTATTTCTATTAGCTCATGCCTTTCTCCTGCTCACTCATGCTTTAAAAAAATTGAAAAATGGAAAACATAAACACCTTGTCATAGTAGTTTCCTGCCCTGATGACCTTCCTCCTGAGGAAAGAGCATGGAAACACACACACACAAAACACCCTCTCTTCCCCATCCTCCTCAAAAGGTTAGAAAAAGAAGTAATTTCTTTCCTGGGGTAGGAGGGAAGATGTGAGAAGGATTCCTTCCTGTTTGGGAGGTTCTGAGGAGGTACAGGGACATGCTCTGTGCAGGACCAGACCTGTGGGGAGCACGTGCTGCTGCCCAGACTTGGTGCTTTCTGCACATCTCAGGAGATTGAATTCACTCCAAAGAAGCCAGTAAAGTTTCAGCAGCCAACACAGAACAATTTCAGGATTGCTTTGGAAAGTATTTAAACACACACACACACAAACACACACCAGAGGATTAAGACCACATAAAAACTAGGTTAAAATAATGTTAAATATCTAAATTGACCCCATGATAGTAGTTACAGCTCTTCCATATGTCTGCCTTAGCTCATACTTTTTTTCTGAGACTTCAGAAGTCAAACAAAGAGCATTATACTAATTATATACAATACCATGGAGTATTTACAGCAATTCCTGTTACTAAGAACTGCCTGAGGTAAAAAGAGAGAGTAAAAGCTTTAATTCCTGCACTTTGAAGTAAATCAATCCCTTAACATTAATTGAGTAGGACTTGTACATTGTAAATACTGTCTGGGTCAAAAAGCCAGTCTCACCCTTTTACACCCAATATCACAACATTTTGAGTACACAGCACAAATGGTGAAAAAAAGATATGATTTTTTTATGCCAAACAAGCTACCATTATTTTTCCTCATATATCAAACAGGTTAATCAATCACAAATGTAAAATCTACAAAGCATAATTACAAATATGCCATAAATTTATCAGCAGAAAACCAATTTTGTAAAGTCAATAGCTGGTGCTAGAAATTCACAAAGCCTTTCAGAAAAGTCTTAGGGAAAAAGGTTTGATTCTAAATTTGAGCACAAGAACTCCATAGGGTAAAACTACATTATGTCACTTTGTTAGCCACAATGACTGCAAAGATACATCCTGGTTCAAGCAAAATTTTCACTGTATTTGATCAAAGGTAAAATCAAATCCTGATATAAACCAGAATTCCCTTCTTTCTTGCTATCATCTCAAAAGACTTTATATGTTAAGAAAAAATGCATCTTACAATGAGCTACACATTTTTCTTTTTTAAAAAAATGAATACGCTGTAGTTCTCTAGCAGTTGATAAGGTTTATTTCATAAATCAATAATTTGGTTCCATTCATATAGTGGGATGGAGTTTCCCCACAATACAGATTGGTGCTTGATGTGATTTACATGTGCCTCTCTGTGCTAGGTATGTGGCTACACTGGGCTCATGATTTCTACTGGCTTTAAATGACACTTGCAAAACAAAAAAGGACACATGGTTAGTTGGATCAGCCTACTTCCAAGTAAGAGAATCCATGGTACAGTTAAAAAATTCTTTGTATTTCTGGGTTTTATTGATTTCATTTTGCTGAACATTTCAAAAAAGCATGCAAGATCCACTACCTTTCCTACCTGAGGAAAACACCTCCTTCTGTATTTATTTCCATACTTTAGATTGCATCCTAGCACCAAGACATTCCAGGTGTGTGCCAATGAATACAGGTGGGGCTGGCTGACTAACAGAAGCCACCTCTGCCAACTGTATTGCCTCTTCAAAGTTTTACCTATATTATTGCTTCTCTTTTGGTGACTGCCCACTAATCCAAGTTAACAAACATGTTTTTAAGTGTCTGCTTATGCTCTACAAGCATTTATCAGGTGCACTGCTTTCAATTTATCCCAGATTCAGCAATTTAAGGTGAATCCCATGGTGAATCAAGATCAAAAGTGATCCTCTCAAGATACCATTTGGGTCACTGATGTACAATTTTCAGTTTATTCTGACTATGCTGGGGAATGAAACAACTTCAGTATTGAAAAAAAAAAATCACCTGGAGGATTAGACTGCAAAATGACATACGAATGCCTTCTTAATGGTGGGACATAGAACAAAAAAATAAGCAAAACTTTCCTTTGCATTAAATACTGAAGAATTTGGCTGGCTGCAGTGAGGGCAGGCAGAAAAACACAGCAAATGTCAACTGCCACCTTGGATGTCCTGAGAGGTAACAAAACAGACTGCATGAAGCTTGCCAGCAGATACTTACACTTCAGCAGAGAAGGGAAGGAGTAACTAGTTACTTGAACCTTCTTACAGTTGCCCTTTTATTTATCCACAGCTCTTGTTTTGAAAAAATCAGTTGTAAAAGTTGTCAGAATTAAGTTCTGTCAGTTAAACGAAAGTTCTAACAGTTAAATGAAAGGACTTTGCCTTTCAGACACAGGGAACAGCTCAGTGAGACTCCTATGCAGTTCTTCTCAATGACCTCTGACTTCTCATCTCTGCAGGACAGAGTGGCACTGGGGGCTGAGAGGAAGGAAGAGACTTGTTCACTGCCTTGGTCCCTGTTCAGGCTTACGAGTCCCTGTCAGTGGCTGCAACAGGTCTGTCACGTGCAAAAGACAGTCTCATAGTGCAAACATCCATTAGAAATTAGATGAAGACCCCTGTCACTTCCCAAGTATCTAATCTGAAATCCATCACTGCTATTTGAAACGGTGCTTGTTCAGGAAATGTATAGATTTGGAAATTCTCCCATAAGTGAGAGATCTCTAAACATCACAAAAATGCAGAAGCAGCATAGCGAAATGCTTAAACAAAATGTGGTTTTTGACAGGGTGATACTTAAGTCCACTTACCACATTCAAGTAATCATGGGCAGATGTCCAGAGTCCTCGTGTGTGGAGGCAAAGAGCATATGCCAGACTACAAGGTAAGCTTGCACATAAGGACTACTTTTCTCAGCACAGTTCAGGCCCTAGGTCGTTTCTCAGCTCTATGAAGAGCTTCTATGGAATAAGCCAGCACTTGTCACAATATTCTTTCTTTCTTTCTAAGCTGACAGAAACAATCACACTAAAGAGATAGCTTCAAGCAGAAGATCAGCTTTGTTTGCCAAAGGATTCTCAAGATGCTGCATACCCACCACCCAACCTCAGGATTTTGTCTCAGCTCCAGTTCTTGGGATCCTAGTTTTCACGCCTAGCTTTCTGCCACTATTTCCCATTCCTTGCTTCCTTCCCCTCAGCACACACAAATCCTGAATGCAGCTGAGGGCCCCAACCATGTCACTGCATAAGCACGTGCAGAGTTGTCCCAGGGATCTCTAGCCACACCATCAAGAATAAAGAAACCTGCTTTGGCTAAGTGCAATGCATAATAGACTACAAAAGTCTGGGTGCTGCTTTGGGATTGTCAAATTATTCAAGCAGCAGAGGCAAGAGTAACTAAAACTTGTCAGGGACAAAGTTATGCCATCTGGATTTCCAAAGCTTTTGAAAATGCATTTGGAAATGAACAACACACAACAATGCACTAGATATTTCACATCGGTAGACTCAGATGCAGATACGCAATTTACAGATAACACAACAGCTCCTTTTTCCTTAGTCATAAATTCCAGGATGATCAGATTCTGAATAGCACTCCCAGATACAAAAGAAAAATAGGGCAGATGATGAATATTTTATCGCTGAATTCTTGCTATACATAATCATATTATTTTATTATCTCATGCTGTGCAGAAAAAAACCATGGGAAATGAGGCTAGATTTGTGAATGATAATAGTAATTTGTCAAGCTGTTTGATACAAGGATGAAAATACAATAAACATGATTTTAAAAGTTGAGATAGGAAGATTGGCTACTGACATGAAATGGGAAAATGTGGAAGTGATTTAAGGGTATTAAAAAAATGTAAAAGAGACTGCGGGACATTAATTTATATAGCAGGAACAACAAAATAAAGTACAAGAAACAGTAGCAAAAGCTGTATCTATTAAGAAAAATGGCAACCATTTTGACAGTCCTGGGAAGGAAAGATGTATAAACCATCTCTCCTTACATGTTTCCACTTAAGTTTCACCTTGACTTAGAAAAAGCTATTTTCTTAGTACGCTGCTCTTGGATTATGTGTGAATGGGGAATACCTTCTGCTAGTGGTACTCAGACACATATATTCAAATTCCCTTTTCCAATGACATTTGCTAGAGTTCAAGTTTGCTTATGAATTACCACATGAAATGACATTTTTCAGTGTATTCAATCTGAATACTAATCACACAGTGTAAACAAGCTTCTTTAAAAAAAAAAGAAAATTAAAAATAAAATCTTTTGAAATCACAAAGACAGGTCTGAAGAGACAATGCAGATGGAGCTCTGGAGAGGTGCAAAAAAACCAATCACAGAAGCACAGAGGCTGGAAAGGACTCCTGGGAATCTCAAATCCAACCTCCGGCCTAAAGCATGGTCAGCTGGAGCAGGTTGCTCAGGGCCTTCACCAGTTGGGTTTGGATACCTACAAGGACAGAGGTTCCTTACTGCAATTTAGCAGGGATAAAACCTGACTACAGCTGCTGTTTGTGTGACAAATAATGACCCAGGTGTTTCAGCCACTAGCAAAGAAATGGAAACGTAGCCCACAGATAAGGTAATCGTATTAACTCTGCCCACGGTGACCTGGCATTTCATTTGAAGTGTAGTAGTTCTGTTCCTAACCACTCTGTCTGTATTTTATTATTGGGAAAACACTTAAAAAACACAACAAAGCAAAACCCATAGTAAAAGAAAGAAAGAAAAAAAAAAAGGTGATATAGGTTGAAGCATATTGATTATGTCAATGCAACATGTTGTTTTCACTTTTCAAGAAAGTTATCCTCATTCCTGACCTATCTTTGAAAATTTCAAGCCTTTCCAGGCAGAACTTTAAGCCTCCACAGTTCATGAGACATTATGGACTGCATCAGTAATGCTCTAAACATGAACTTTTAAATATTGGCTTTTCAAATAACAACCAAAGGATCAGATGAGGCCAAGTATAAATATTGACCTATGAACAATGACTTAGACTGCATGACGCTTTGGTGTTTAACGGGAACTAGTATCCAGCTGTCAGTTTTGATTATTTTAGTTTTAATCCGTCATACCAACATTACACATTGTGTACCCAGCCTGACTTAGAAGTCAATTTCCATTGTTTCTAACTCTGTAGTAGAAGAAGGTTAAAGCAGGCCCTTCTTCTGACTCAGTAAAAAAAGCCTTTGAAACAGTGGGAGCCTCAGATACCTGAAAGGTTTATAATTAGTCAACCTCTGAAAACTCTTGAAAAAGATACCAGAAATAGAGGACCCCTCCAGGTTCCCACATATCTTTCCCCTCTTAATTAAAGAAAGTATAAAAGCAGAATGGAGACCTAAAATACATGTCAGATATTTTTATCTGCTATGCAATCTCAGGAGTCATGTATCAATTACCTCTAGAGAAGCTGCTTGGAAACTAGAGCCTGTCCGGGTAAAATTAAAGCAGGTTTTATCCTTGGATTGCAGATGATGCAGGAGCACCCCAGGATCTCCTGATTTCTATGCCATGCCATCCTGAATTTCAGTGAGAGCTGCACTTCAAAGCTTTTTTGGTTTGAAAAATCAGAAACAGAGGTCCGAATGACAATGTTTCTCTGTTCTTTTTATTTCTATATTAAAAGATTAACTGGACATTCTCTATACCAATGTCCAATTCAGAAGTAATGCATGGTCTCATATGGCAAGAGCCAGGTGAATGCAGCCAGCCTCTGCATTTACCAGTCCAGAACCAGAACCGCCAGCAGTAGTCAGAGCACACACCCAGAAAAGGTGCAAACACATGAAGCAGCATCATTTTGCATACAGTGAGAGGTCAGACATTCACATCATGGGAGATGCAGGACATCATGCTTCCAAATACATGTCCATAAACAATTGAAAGGAATGAAGGGCTTTTTTTGCCATTTCCCCTTTTCACCTCTAGCCTCCCCCAAGGTCTATAATTTTATATATCTATATATCAAGATGTATTTAATATTTGTTAGAATACTATGGGATAAAGTCCTGGAAAGAAGAGTGATGGTTAAGACTCAAGGGTCATCTATTTCAAGCCTAGGAATGATGCATCTCAACAAAGAGGAAGTCAGGCAAAAATGCCAGGAGGCCTGCATGGATAACAAGGAGCCTCTGGACAAACCGAAAAACAGAAAGGAAGCCTACATGGGGTGGAAGCAAAAACAGATAGCCTGGAAGGAATACAGAGAGGCTGTCTGAGCACTAGGCATCAGGCTAGGAAAGGTAGAGCCCTGAGAGAATTAAATCTGGACAGGGACATCAAAGGCAACAGGAAAAACTGTACATTGATAGTAAAAGGAAGACTAAGGAAAACGTGGGCTCTCTCCAGAAGGGAGCAGGACACCTGGTGACCCAGAATATGGAGGAGGCTGAAGTACTCAATGACTTTTTTGCCTCTGTCTTGACCGGCAAGTGCTCCAGTAACACTGCCCAAGCCACAGAATGAAAAGGCAAGAACTGGAAGAATGAAGAATGGACCACTGTAGGTAAAGAACAGGTTTGAGACCATCAAAGGAACCTGAAGATGATCAAGCCCATGGGTTCTGATGAGATATATCTGAGAGTCCTGAGGGAACTGGTGGATGAAGTGACTAAGCCACTTTCCATTGTATTTGAGAAGTCATGGCAATCAGGTGAAGTTCCCACTGACTGGAACCCCCACTTTTTGGGTCAGAGGGACCTTGGCAAGCTTGAGAGGTGGACCTGTGTGAACATCATAAATCTCAACAATGCCAAGTACAAGATCCTGCACATGTGTCAGGGCAATCCCAAACACAAATACAGGCTGGGTGGAGAATGAACTGACATTAGCCCTGGGGAGAAGGACTTGGATGTGTTGATTGATGAGAAGCTCAACATGACCCAGCAATGAGTGTGCTGGCAGCCCAGAAGACCAACCATGTCCTGGGATTCATCGAAACCAGTGTGACCAGCAGGTCAAGGGAGGTGATTCTGCCCCTCTGCTCTGCTCTCATGAGACTCACATGGAGTGCTGCACCCAGGTCTGGGGCACCTAGCATAGAAAGGAAATGGATCAGTTTGAGTGAGTCCAGAACAGGGTCATGAAAAAGCTCAGAGGACTGGAGTACCTCTCTTACAAAGGCAGGCAGAGAGAATTTGGGTTGTTCAGCATGGAAAAGAGAAGGTTCAGTGAACACCTTACAGCAGCCTCCCTCAGCTTGAAGGAGGCCTACACAAGAACTGGAGAGAGACTTTTTACAAGACCATATATTGACAGGACAAGGGGAAATTTCAAACTGAAAGGGGGAGGTTTAGATTAGATATAAGAATTTTTTTACTGTGACAGTGGCGAGGCACTGGAAGAGGTTGCCCAGAGAAGTCCTCAATGCCCCATCTCTGCAAGTGTTCAAGGCCAGGCTGGATGGGGCTCTGAGTAACCTGGTCTAGTTGAAGGTGTCTGGGCCCACAGCAAAGGGCCTGGAACTAGATGATCTTTAAGGTCCCATCCAACCCAAATTGTTCTATGATTCTGTGATGAAATGCCAATCTCTAGCATTTCCTTTGTGCAGATGTGAGACAGGAAGAAAGACCCTTTACTGCATTTATGTAAGTTGTTGCTGACAGGAAGGAGAGAGGCAGAGAGACCAAGCATCACTAAGAGTTGCACTTCAGTGTGTTCAGGGACTGGTGAAGCTTATCTTATTGCCCTGCATTTCCTTATGTGTATATATTTGACCTCCTTGACCTCCTCTGTTTTCTGTAGGAGAGCTTCAGAGCTTCTTCAGAAACTCAGTCAGGGAATAAGAGCACCACAAATATTTGTTGTAGGTAATGTATCTTACTGAACTTGTTATTCTGATAAAGCTTCTCTTGAGAGTAAAGCATTTCAACTTTCCAGTGAAATACATAGACCTAGCTTTGCAATTTCACTGAGGGTCGTTACACTGTGTGATCAACCTTGGTCTGGCTGCTTTGGGTGCAGAGATGCAAAAACAAATCAAGTTTCCACTGAGGTACCTTAAATACAAATTTAAAAATGCATAGATTGACCTTTATGTCACTAAATTAAGCCTTATAATTTTACCAGTTTTGGCAAACTAGATCAGGAGAAGAAGGCAGATATTTCAGATTATATTCTTTAGATAGGAAAAAAAAATAGTAAGACAAACTGAGTTAGATGTCAAATACTTACCCAACTACATAAAAAGCACAGGCATCACAGCCCAGTGCATACACCAAGCCTGAGACATTTATCAGATGCAAACAGTATCAGCAAAAAATCTCGTTTTGTTAAACAAAACCTTACCTTTCTGCTATTGATTTCCTTGGGAAATAAAAATCCTCTCCTGCGAGGTAGGCAGCTGCAGTTCCACCTCCAAAATAGGTTTTCCTCAAGAGGGGAGCAATCCTGTTGTTTACCAATAATGCTCCTAAACCAGTTGGGAATCCAAAGATTTTATAGAATGAGATGGGGATAAAGTCAGCTTGGTGAATTCCCAGGTCTAATGGAGAACTGCTCACGTATGAAGCTGCATCTAGTAGAACAAACCACTTCCCTGGTATTTTGAGGGGGCAGAGTTTTCCAGATTTTATGTCCTGTATCCATGAAAGGGGATATTTGGTACCAGAAAAATTGCTCTGAGCTGGGTAAGAGAATAGATGAGGTGTTGTGCAGGTTTGTTCTTCAGCTGGTAGCCTGCTTTTTGCTAATAAAATTTCCTTTGGTTTTATTGGAACAGACAAGACATTCATTGAAGCAGTTATGCCCCTCATACCCACCACAGATGTGTGGTTGTCAGTTAGGTAACAAAATTGACTGCTGGGTTCCTTTGAACCTTCAGGTATCCAAGGGAATGATTCTGCTATCAGTTTAAGTGCAGCTGTGCATCCAGATGTGAAAATGATGGTGTAATCCTCAGCAGTAGTGTGAAAGTGTTGCAATATTCTGAAAAATGAAAAAAGAAAAATATCCACTTATTTTCTGATTTTTCTCTTTTATTGCTGTGTGATGTATTTCAGTTTTCCTCACCATAAGTTCTACTCTGACACCAGATATGAATAGCAGTAGACAAGTTTTGCCAAACAGTACAATAAACTTCAACAAGGGAACCTGAATCATTTTGCCCACAAGAGACTCTTTTCAGTGTTGCAGTGAACATGGCTGTGTTCTTAAGGATAGAAGCCAATTTGCCTGGCTCCAAATAGAGTGGCCAGAGTGGTCCCTCAGTGGGATCAGAATCAAGCCTGCATATAATTAAAATTACACTGTCCTTGAGAGAGACCAGTTTTATTTGCAAACTGTTAGTGTTTTCACTTTACAAAATATTTAGAGCAGACAGAATATGTTTCAGTTAAGATAATCTACTTAAATAGTGAGCATCCAAATTAAGGGTCACAGTATTCAACAGGGAAACCTTAGCAAACAGCTTTGCTCCTTGCTTATGTTATTAACAATAGAAACAGAAGGTAGCAAGAAGCAACACATATTTCCATAGGCCTTAAGCACATAAGGCTGTAATCTCTGTACTCCACAAAGGTAGCCCAAACCAGAAGCAATCTAACATTTTCCAATGAGCCAGACTATGACAAGCAAACTGGTCTCTGGAGGCACGTCTGTGCTACACATTCTTTGATGTCTTGACAGCACCTGGTTGGCTCTAAGCTACCTTTTGCGAACATCATCTAATGCACCTTGTGGTACCCATGCTAGGTTATGCATCTATTACAGTTTTGCAGTGTGCAAGATGCGTCTTTTCAGAGGCTGAGGAACAGCTTCAATTCCGTCACCTTTCTTACCTTTTTCACCTGCTGGACTTTCTCAGAATCAATTTTATAAAACTCCTACTAATATAAACAGAAAATGTAACAAATATCTGAGAGACACCAGCTTCAGCGAATGGAGCAGAGCAAACGAAATTGAACCAGAGCATACATATTGCTGCTCAGAAATGCTCTCCAAGCAGCTGGCATTCTGATCTGTGGAATTCCAAGATACAGACCAGCATTTAGAGAGTCTATGAACTCTGGTTTCCAATGTGTATCATTAAAAGTTTGCATGTTTTATATAAGAGGATAGTCCCTTGCTAGAAGAGGCAGAAGCTGAAGGTACAGGTGCATTTAAATATAAGTTGCACAAAAAATTATGTGACAAATTCAAGTTAAAAATCCTGAAACACAGGACAGTGATGAAATTCCTTAAAATTTTATTCATCCAGTCTGAAACACCAATGCTACAGGCAAAGGGTTTTAGAGCTGGGTGGTGGGTGCAGGAGTCAAATATTAAACACTGGAAAAGAAATTACTGCAATGGCTTTGATGATTTGCACTAAAAAACATCCTAAAAAGGCCCACTGAAATGATTTTTATGAATACTTTTCTCAGTTGAAGAAAACTCTTATGGCACTGGGAAGTACAGGATGCAACAGATATTTTCATAGGCCCAAATGAGACTTGACTTTCTTCCAAACTTAAATTTTTGAAAACTGATGCAAATGGTAGGCATGTCTTCTGAAAATAAAGAAAGAATTGCAACCTTTATGAAGAAGTAGGTCATGGATTTAGGCTTTAAATATTCCAAGAAACCCTTTGAAAGAATTTATAATAATCTTTCTGAAATAGACTTGCCAGGGGATAGTTGCTGCAAGCATTCACAGCCATGGACGTAATTTCTAAAGACTGTCTTCATAGAAACCAAACTTTTCCATTAGAGTTTAGAAACCCTGTTAGGGCTGAAGACAGGAACGACCACAGATGTTTTTTAATCTGGTATTGAGGTGACAACCTGCCTCATTCATTGCTGTGACCTTCTCTCTCCAGTCACTGAATCACTCCCCTTTCCCCTGCAGAGAGCCGTGCAGCCTTTCCCTCCACCACCTGCTTTACAGCTTGGAGCACATGTATGTGTTGTATAGGACACCTGAGTGAAGGAACCTGAAACCCTCAACCCAGCTGGCTGCAGGGTTACCCCTCAGAACCATGCCCTGAATTTCAGTCCTGATATCATTCTGCCTTTATGCTTCTTTCCTTGCATTTACCTAGGTACAGAAAAGGTGGAAAGCAGAAAAAGCAATAGTTCTAATTTCTTCTTCAGGAACAGAGAAGAAAAGCATTAGACTTTTGTTTCTAGAGAAAAGAAACGGTGGAAAGTGGAATAGAAAGGAGGCTGGGTCTTTGTGGTTATGGGCATGATTTTTTAGGTATTATATGATGTGGCTTATTTTTGTATGCTCTACAATCATATAGGATAGTTTTTGGAATCATCACACTGATATAAACAAAATTGCGAAAAGATTGTGCAATTCCAAGAAAAATCAACAACAATAACAACAATAAAGTAGCCAACTTGGCCTATTTTTACCTCTGTGAGCTGTAGACCAAGTTATGTATTCACATGTATGTGCACACACAGAATACATTTTGAGCTAAAAAACTTGGTGATAGCAGCAAATTCTTAATATGCAACATTTTTTCATAAGAGTGAACTGACAAGAGCAGCGACAAAAGGCAAGCTGAAGGCTATTATCAAGTCTGCTCCTCTTTTACTCTCTATAATTTCTCTGCTCTCCTCTCCATTCAGTCTCTTTGTGCCACACAGACTCAGCGTGAAGTGAGACACATCTGGGTAAAATGCCAAATTTTGCATAAGAATAACACCTGGAGTTGTCCATATGAATTGCATTTGCTTACTACAGCACTAAGTTTGACCAAAAGACACTGTTAAATGACTATAACTGGAATACAGGAATGATGGAATGGAATTTAGTAATGGGATGCTGTTGTCCAACTATGAACATCAGAGCCAGTGAGTACTTTTATTAAACATTTTCAGAATTTTACAAAACAGTAAATACTATTTTCGATTGTTTAGGCTCACAAATAGTGACAGCTCTATGTTTAATTCATAAATGAGTGAGACAAAGCTCATTGGTATTTTAACTATATTTAGCTTTAATTAATTCAAATTCAGAAATAGTTGAACAGTTCTGAAATAAAATCCCTGACACAACACTGATATATTATCTATTCAGCTCAGTACCAAAAATTGATTTTTCATGTGAAAGTCAAGCTTTAGGATTAAATTTTCAGAAGTCTCCAAATAAATTAGAGGCTTTTAAAAAAGTTTTTTAAGTTCCTAAAGCTAGAGAAATGACTGAGTTATATTTCTAATTGACTTAGATATGAAATAGATTCTTCTGTGAGTCAAATTAAGTACCTATTGCATTTTGAGTCTCCAAATATCTTATAAAATTGCTATTACTATAGTACTTGCAAAAGAGGTGGAATTTTTAAATTCCACTTACATTTTGATTGAACTATTTCTAACCTCGAAAAGGAAAATAAATAAATAAAGCAACAGCAACTGAGTACAGGGAATCTCCTTCTCCAGAATGACTTCTGATGTGCAGAGCAGAGAAACTGCGAGCACCTGAGAATATGGTTTATAAAATGAATACCACAAACTCCTGAACTAGAGCGGGGCTGCCATGATAAAATCAGAGTACTCAGGGATAGAAAACTGCAATATGTGTCAATGACTTCTGCAGCCCACAGTACTACATCCTCTGTTTTGACATGGATATTGAGAAGCACTGGCTATTACACACAAAATTCCTAATGCTGTCTGTCTTTGTGCAAGACATACCCCATTACAGTGAAATGAAGTACACCTTTATTACACTCCAGGAAGATTTATAGCCACATATAAGGTCGCCATTGGCAGCAGGACTAAAGACTTGCAGTAGAAAACTGATAACTTGATCTGCTACAGCTCACAGCTGCAAAGAGCAGTGGCATTTTATAGTATTACAAATTCCCACTTTTCAAAGGACTCTTTGGAAGAAATTACTAAGAGGGTAATTGTTTCATTAAACATATGGATACAATGGTGCCATCACTTGCAAGATGGCAGAAAGGCTGAGGAACTTAACCCAGTCCCCTGCTGTCAGGCTGGCAAGGTGGGGGAGGAAGCTGCACTCTCTATCTCTGCAGGACATCAGAGAACCACTAAGCAGCCACCTCTTCTCCCTGTCCTCTCAACATCCCCAGGAGCACAGAACACGACATAGATCATGAAACCTTTCTAGAGAGAAGGCACTGAAAATTCCCCCACTTGACCATGCTTCCCTATGTGTATTTGTATTCTGAGACCTCTCTTGTTAGCTGATGTATAATCATTTTTAAGAGATTTTTGTATCTTTAGGACAACAGCTGAGCCAAAATGCCTTTCCACTTCAAAGTAAACACTGGCAAAGAAAGTAAATTTTCAACCCAACCAAGCCTGCTGTCTCATTGTATACAGTTAATACACACAAAATTAATGATGGGCTTTATATTTATAGATTTCTATAATCAAGTCATTTTTTCAGAGGGAGCAGTCACATTATGCAACCTAGCTAATCCAAAAGCTTGAATTAATAGTTTGATTGCAACTGTCACTCCACAGTGCCACTGGCAGCTATGCAGAAGGTAAAGGCTACTATTTGTTCAGCTACCTTGGGACACTGTGACACCCAAAGTTAGATGAGAGAGATGCTCTCCAAAGCGCCTGCCTCACTGCCATTCCCTCATGCTAGAAGCTCCATGTTCCTCCTTTCCATCAGCTCTTTGTAGCTCTCAGCAGATCAGTAGCAAACTTATTCCCATACTAGACCAATTCCATTATAATCTCCAAAAATTCAGCTGATTGACATGACTTTTCTTTCACGCTGCTAGCCTTAAAATACTTCTAAAAGTTTTATATCAATTTCTCTCTATTCAAATCTACCTTTTGAAAACAGCTAGTAAAAAGATGAAAAGCAACTTATATTGCTAGGTTTGCTTCCCTCCATACTTTGATTCCAATTGGTGCAAACATTTCTATCTCTAGTTGGCAAGATCAAAATATGCTCAAGGACTTTGTAGTTTACATGTTTTGTATTTGTATTCACATTTTTATTTATATTGTACATGAGTTTTCATAAATACCAGTAAAATGATTCTCTAGTCAGCAGCTGATAGAAAAACCCTTATAAAAATTTAAGTATTGCCATTGTAACAATGTAACATTTGAAGACAGAAGCATAGTTACTATTCAACAGTACAAGTTTAAGTAGCACTTTATAAAGGAAACTTTTCAGCTGCGCATTTACATCTAAAAATATTTTCTATTTTAACATTTTTCCAGTGTCATGCCAGCCAGATTCACAAATCCAGTTTGGACTTGTATTGAGAGACGCTTACCTTGGGCCTTAGATGTATCATCACAGTATTTTCTGCTCTATAGAAACTGAAAAGATGTGGCATGCTGTTGTTTAATGAATCAGTTTTGTAAGAATGAAATTAAAAAATGACTTCTGAGTCAGAAAATATATATTTTTTTAATTTAAATTCCTTAACTGGCATTTTAATCCTTTCTGCACACAAATGGGAAGTATAGACAGTGGCTGCATCTACATTTCTGGATAAGAGCATTTTAACATTCTCCATTTAACATTAATTAAGAGTCAGCTCCAGCTAACAAAGCAGCCAATGGAAAAACTCCCACAAACATCAGTGAGAGTTCCTAAGGTCTTGTAAACTGCTGTAGCTGTTATAGAGCAGGACCCACCCCTGCTTTCAGGCTTAACTTCATGTGCAGTGGCAGTTCTGTACGCGTTTTTCTCTCTTTGTATATGGAGAAAAAAGGAAGAGAAGATGTGGTTACCCTCATTCAAGCAAGCACAGAAGGATACTGTAAAAAAGAATACACTTCTTAAAATACAACACAAATTTGCTTTAATTTCTGTTGCTGACAAGATTGACCACTTATATCTATATCCATGAGGGGAATGTTCCAGTTTACAAACTAAAAAGACAGGTCTGGGTAGGAAATATATCTTATTTCACAAAGACAAGGTCTATTCAATCCAGTACGTCACAGCACCAAGTTGTATTCTCATTGTCAATTCACAATTCAAACAAAAGCAAACTAAAATTTATAAATGCTTTAAAGAATCAAATATATTCAAGCAGGAAAAAATTTACCTAATCTGTCTTCCTTCAGCAAAACATTAACTTAATGAAAAAAACCCTTGTAAATGTTTAGGTTTGGATTTTTTTGTTTGGTTTGGTTTTTTGTTTATTTTTTCTGATAGCAGGATTTTCATCAGAAATCTATACCATATCACCTCTGCAACCTGTGCAGCTAATCCAGTGGAGATCCACCAAACTGAAGGATTTCCCCATGGATTAATACCAGCATGAGAAAGAGCAGTGGGATAAATAATCTTATATAGTTCTTTCTCAAAGTTCCCTCAGTCCCCTTTTCTTCTTCAGTTTCCTTTCTCATACTGACAATGTACAAATTTAAACTTCTCAGAGCACATGCTAACTGTGAAACAGCTGCACACTGCCTTGTTTATCCTCATTACTTACACACACATAAACTTCTTTTCTGACCATTTTACTTGAAAGGCACTCATTCTGAACCCAGCTTCTTCCCGTTACTGCTTGCACGAGAGTGATTAGGATCTTACCCATTGACATGACTGGTGTTTATTTGCTCCCTGGAGACAAATGATTAGATGGAATGCACCTCCTAAGTTCCACTTGGCACAGGCAGGTGATGGAAAAATCCCCCCCACCTCTATTTGAAAGCATTACTTTCTTTAGGCATTCACGCTCAGCCATCTGAATTGAAACATTAAAATCCCTTACATTTATTCCCCTGTCCAATTCACTGGAGACACACTGTGGAAATACCCATTTGCTTACAAAGGGTCATAGTCGGTCTTCACCAAACAAATCCCCTCTCCAGTTCTGCAAAGCTGGCAGCTCAGCAGAATGCCTGGAGTTTCCCTTGCACAACAGTTTTAGAAGAGCAGGAGCTCTTTAATGGCCACAAAACGTCTTCCTGCAGGAAAAGATGCTTTGATGAACAAAGCCTATGAGAAGCACACACCCTGACTGAGAGGTGTTGACCCTCATTATCCATTTCAAAGTGCACATCCAGAAGGTGTTCAGTGTCACATCTGGCACACTGACAGAGCAAACTACAAGTAAGGGTGGTATTATGGCTCTGCATGTAATCAAAAGAGCAAAACAGTCAGAAGGACTCATAAAATCCACAAAATCCAATACTACAAGCGACTTGTTGGTACAGTTTATTCTAACACACAGCTCTCTCACTGACAGAAGTCTCTAATGCCTGTAACTTCCTAGATGTGGCAGAAACCCCATGGTAACTGTTTTCTTTGAAATTAAATGTTATTTTTCTGTGTAGAGAGGGAAGATCAATAGCTATATGATTTTAAAACCACTTTGTGGATATTTTTTCTGAGTAAGATCAGCCAGATCTGTTTACTTTAGTATTTGAACAAGTGCCAAAGATTTGTAAAAACACACGTGAAACCTAGTATTGTCATTAATTAGGACACAAATGACTCTGAAAATTTATACCATAGGTTCTTTAAAGGAAAATTTACCACCTGGTATTCAAGTAACCAGGAAAGAAATGGAAAAAATAGCCCATATTTTAGTCAACCATTTAAGGAGAACAAGCCATAAACATCAAACAGTTAATGAACAAACCATTCCAAACTGTATTTGCGCAAACTAATTGCCAAATTGAAAAACTACAAATTAATATGCATCAGTTTTTAAATCTTTCATGTATTAGAATTCAAGCTACTTCTGCAGCAAATCTTAGGAGTCACTATGAGGAAGCAAAGTTAAAAAGAAGCATAGGAAGAGTGTGTGCATGGACTAGCATATCACCTCAGTTGGTGCCTAGACAACTTCAGCATGAGATGTTTTCAACACAGTATTTTCCTCACAAGTTACACCAAACACTTAAAGTCACTGCATTTTCCTTTTACCTACCACAGACCGTGAGTTTTATATTTAGGCATCCCCTGAACAGAAATGAAGAACATAACAAGATTCGCTTCAATGGTGAACACTCGAGACAGCACAATACCAGCCAGAGATGTCATTTCTACCATAAATATGAGCACTATCCTATTCTCAGGCTACAGGAACAAACTAAAGGGTGTGCATATGGAAATTTGTATCACTGTAAGACATCTACACTGTGGACACCAGAGAACATCACTCTTTAGAGCCACCCAAAGACTGCAGGCTCTGCATCAAGAAGCTCGTCTGACCTAAGCTAGAGGTCTGCTTCAGGCTAAGAGGTCTCACTCTGGACATGTCCAAATCCTTCCACTGTGTGCCAAAGGCATCTAAATGCCTTGTGCACCATACACAGCTACACTTATCCAGCTTAACCTCAGCGTCTTAGGAGCGCAATCATTCCTCTTCCCAATCTTATTTACTAAGTCCTGATCTCTGACCTTTCCACCTGTTTTGAGCTCTTGCTGAGGAGACTTGGTGTTGCAGTGTCTAATTAATGCTGCCAATGCCAGCAAGCATCACTGCCATGAGGCCTGCCTACCTGCCACAGAGATATTCGCTGGTAACTGGTCAGAAGTTACTACACTTTGTTTTCTGATTCGTGGAAACTGGAGCACAACACTTGGCTATTTTCAGCAGCATAACAAATACAAACTTTTAAAGGTTGTTTCAGAAAAAAAAAATCCCACTTAGGTGTTCTGATGGTTCCACATTCTCTAGTTTTTACCATGGCTAACCTTTTAAGTAACTTCAGATAAGAAATTAAATATTCTTTAGGGTGCTAAAAAAACTTCATAAGCTACTCTTTTTTTTTTTTTTCCTTAAATAACATACCATTGCTTCCAATCTTTTTAAAACGTTATTCTTTGTTTAACTTTTATTTAGTGGAATTTGTTTCCAGATCAGATTTGGCCTTTAAACTGTGTGCTTCTCTGATCTTGTCAGCCATGGTGGTTTGTTTGTTTCTTCTATAGTGGTTCTGTAACCATTTAAAAAAACAAACTACATCAATTTTTTCCTGAAACAGTGTATCACATACCCCAGACACCCTGACTCTGGCCAATCTCTTTTCCCAGTAGGTGCCAGAGAAGGGACATGTGACAATGAGTCCATGACCTGTTTACAAAATGGATTTGCTATCAAGTAAGCTTGACTTACTTGCACGTTGCCTGATATTTCAGATTGTAAGGCATGAGTAGCAAAGCATAGCAGCAAAAGCATAACCCAGTGGCTCTCACACTCTCCTGCAACAGTTCCACTTATTCTGTAGTGTGTGAGTCAAGCACAGACATATGCTCACCATGTCTTCCATTACTTATTTAGTCTTTTTGGGATGGTATTGCCTGGGACTAAGGTAGGTTTGAAAGTCAGGAGGAGAGCAGTTGTGTAGACAAGCCTGTGCAACTCCCATGTACCAGGGTTCCTCTACACCTGCTCCAAGCAAGTCCATCCCTGAGTCGTCCTGAGTGCCAGGGATCTAAGCACAACAGCTGTGACAATGTGTGTGGGTGCCAAGCACTCCCACATGGCTAACAATCTTCTTCTACCATCTTCCTTCTGAAGTTTGAGGAGTCAATCACTCTTACCTGTGGTTATCAGAAAATGGATACACCATTGAGTGAAGAGTACAGCTGCCTACCTCCTTGCTAGTCTGAGCCACTTGGCAGATATCTTCCCAGTGCTGAGATCTATCTGATGGTTTCTACTCCAATTCCTGCTCTAAAACAAGGCCTTGTTCCTAATCTTGAAACATACCAACTACAAATAAAGATTGATCACATCAGTGATCACACATATACTGCCAACTCTTTAGTATTAATACATTTCTCTGGAGAAATTGCAAAATACAAGGTGAAAGGGAAAAAAAACCAAAATGCTTTCATGTCTAAATGAGTCAACTACATAAAAATGGACCCATAATGAAGTACTCTGATCCCAAATGTCCAGAAGCTCAGAAACTGACCATTTCCAGCATAACCTTTTGGAACCACATCTACAACGTATTGCCACAATATGACTGATGGTCTGACTACAAAAAAAATCATCAGACCCCCTGCCAGAGCCTTCTTGTTCAAGAGGAAAAAAGAATTATGAAGAAAGGATAATTTCTTGCAATTCATAAAAGGTCTGTACAGTGAGGTCGCATTTACTTGAGCAATACTTAGGCCAAGAACTTTGCAGGTACTCAGGTGCTTAAGTGGGAATTACATGATTTTGTGAATCTGGGTCTCAGTTACTATGGTGACAGGGACTATGGCAAATGCTCACACATATATAGGCCTTATTTCACCAAGGGTAGTTTTTCGGGTACTATCTGGAAATGACTTTAAATGAAGATGTTAATCTGAAATCACCTCAATCTGCTTTGAAAATATGGAGGGCTTACATAAAATCTCTTTATGCATTTCAGCAGTATTTTACTTAACATGGCACAGGTATCCCAGCAAATCAGACAAATCCTCAACAGCAGTCTGTTCTTCACTTTGCTCTGGGGAAGAGCCGAAAGAGTGAAGTCTGGAAGACAGCCGGCCACTGTTTATTTGCCATTTGTTTTTCATGTGATGTGATGTCCCACTTCAGCAGAATAGTTCTGATTCTGATTTCTAGGAAGAACATTGAAGCATTTTACACATAAATGCAAGCACCTCCTTAAGGGCAGTGACAATATGAAGAGCACAGCCAGTAGGTCTTGCCACATGAATTCCTGAAAACTGCAAGGCTCATACTTTGGTAAAACAGTGAACTATCTGATTGCTTGTGACTTAGAAATAACACAGTATCATGAATTCTTAGTGAAATCATCTTGGTGACCATAATTACAGAAACATTCAAGAGTAAAAGGCTTTTCTGCTTGTTTGTTGAGCTGACCAAAGGATTCTTGGTCTTGGTGTGCCCTTGCTGCATGGTGTTCCCACTGAACCACATTCTTGTGTTGGCTCAAACAGCCCCAAGATTTCCCACAAACTATGAATGGATATTTTTTCATATGGGAAACATCACTTCTGCCTGTCAAGTTGCTCTTCATTCACCTTAAATCCTGACGATTGAGCTTCTAGTGCTCCTGGCAGTTGACAAAGAACCTGTTTGACACATGATGGATGCAACAAGGCATAAATGGCTGTTGAGGGATAGCCTTAAAACAAAGCTGGTGGCAATCTACAACATCAGGGAAAAAGGAACAATAAAAGCATTTTAAAGACCGCACAAGTGACATTTTTAGAATCATAAAATGAAAGCAGCTTACAGGAAACTTAAAACCTGTAGGATCACAAAACCCTCATATAAAAGTCAGTGCTTTATTAATTGAACAGAAAATATGAATATAACTCAGGAACCAGAATCTGCACATGTGAGAGAGAACTAAGAGCAATTTTGTGACTTGCTGCAATCCTTCCCATCTTTTCTGAGAATTATCCTGTTCAAACCAAAATGGGCATGACAATTATAAGCTGAAACTAATGCAGTTCAAAGTGTCCCATTAGCTAATCCTGATATAAATTAAAGATGCTATTGATTAGAAAATTCACCCTAGGAAAGGTATATAAAGTAACCGTTCCTTTTTGAAAACTTCAAGAAATCTAGTGTGACTAAAAACGTGTACTAACAATCACAATTTCATATAATCCTTCTACACTTCAATCTCATCTTACAGAGTTTCTAGGCAGAAAATCTGAGCCAGAAAATGCAGTGGCTGCCCTGAATTCCTCTTTTTGCCACTATCTAGCTCCTAGGAGGTAGAAACCTGACCCAGGAGGCCAGGAAATCCAGATGTGAGATGGTTGGTCCATATCTGGAAATCCATACACACCCAAGTTGCCTATATTTTGGGGAACATTCTGAATAGCAAATTCATTACTGCAACCTCAGTAGAGACAATTACAACAAGGAGTAATACTTAGGAACCTATTTCTGGCACTCCAAGTGTGCCACCTTGCACAGCAAAGCCAAAAAAAACCCCAAAAACAAACCAGGTCAGGGAAAGATTCTCAAAATGAGCAGAGAACTGCTCACATGCGTAGGATATTGCCATGCACACGACGACACACGGTGCTCAGCTGAAACAAAATATTCAGCAACTTATGGGAAAAGAACTACAGATCACACGTTCAAAACAGTGATTAAATTGACTTTTTAAGCTCAAGTTTCTTTACAGAACAAAAGCAGAAAACAACATGGGATGGAAAACAACTCAGATTGAAAAACCTCAGCATGTTTGACTTCTTTGAGGTGCTATTTTGAATGAGATGATTAACAGTTTAGAACATTTGCAAAAATTTCTCTTTCCTATTCCAGGTATCACTGACCTTAAAAAAACCCCAAAGGAAAATAACATGTTGCACCTGACAACTGAAATCTGCACTGTAGCCCTTTGTCACTCCAGTTGACACCATGTGTTGAGCTAGGAAATCAAGAATACTCATTCTTCTTGAATATATATAGATACACTGAAATTGTCTTATTCAAACTTGGATAACATCACAGTACTATCCATGTTTATGCATTGATAAAAGATTTGTTCCTCACTACATGATTTCCTAGTTTTGTTGTTGTTCAGGGAAGGGGTTAATTATTCTTCTTGTTTTCATTGGTAAATGTGTGGTCATTTTAGCAGAACTAATGGTTGTGACAACATTGATGCAATTCCTGTCAATGTATGCATGTGTAGGGGCACGTGTGTTGTTAGATGCTCACAGTTGCGTAAAAGGAAGCCCTCTACCCTTGATTATATTTCAAGGTAAAATATGGTCTAGAATTTATTGAAACTGGGATCCAAAAGTCCTTAAAGTGTATTCAAGCTAAAAAAAATGTCTGGGTACATTCATGTATTATCTTACATAGTGATGAAACCCTTTTGGGAGAAATGCAATTAAGTGAATAAATCTTTCACTAGACATAGATTTAACCTATAACCCTCTTGCATTAGGGAATCTAGGCATTCTATAAATTCACCAACATTGGAAAGCTTTATTACTGGCCGGAAAAAATACATTCCACAACAACTAGAAATTGCAATAGCCTCTATGTTACCCTGCAGCATCACATTACAATAGGCTAGTTCTTGTGAAAGTGATCTCTTCTCAAATACAAACCAGAGGGGATGTGAACAGTAAGATCTGATCAGAGTTTTCAAGATCCACTAAAGCTGTTCTCCACAGCCTTGGGCTCAAATTCCAAGAGGATCAAGTGCCATTTCATATGCATGAAGTAGGAGAACAGCATTCTGAGGTCTTTACTTTACTAAGTTTTTTCAGTTAAAATCTACTCTCTTTCTGGTCTGTACTTTTAAACTCTACCTATCATAATTTCAACACCATTTTGGAAGATTTGTCACACCTTTGATGCTTTGATATTAGCTTTGGTAACATCTAATATCATCAGGAGCAGAATGAAAAGTGAATATATTTGATGAATATTTATTCAAAGTTCTAAGGACACTCATGGTGCGTATGTCTGTGCCCTTTGTACATTGCTTTCTGCAAACATTCCAGAAAATGTACAGCAAGTATAAATGATTACAGAACATTCTAGGAAGGTAAATACTGAACTTGTAATTGTACACTAGAAATCTGATTCTAAGAGTTATGTTCTAAAGGCCAAAGGCAGAAGCTTAACACACACGCTGTATCTCATTAAAAGGTTCAAATTTTGAATAACGAGATCTCAGAATTAATTGCTGGCAAGCATTCCCTTCAACAAGATTGTCAGCAAATTATTTGGTGAATAACAAACCATGCTGAAGAACAGCCTTATTTTTATGGACAATTTCCAGAATAAGTGATATGAAATTCCCAATACAGAAAAAATAATTATTTTCTTTGCCCAGCTCCTGATCATCAGCTCACTAAGAATTTGTCTAGAAATAGAACCAAAAGGCAACCTTTTTTTTTTTCAGAAGGCATATTTAAAGACAATTAAATCCCAGAAGGATATGTGAAAGTCCATTGTACTGCAGTATATATTTTTAGCTATTACACTTCAGATTTCATTAAGTGTTTGTTCAATGTGACAGAGCAGCAGGAGGTAAGTGCTCTGGTGTATAATTTCATACTTTTTAATCATCTGTCTAGACCATCTGGCTGCAACTCAAAACTGCATGTCCCTTAAACAAAGGTAGATGCATGAATTGTCAAGAGATGCCGTCAAAGTAAGTTACCTATGAGTATTAGCAGAAGAAGTCAGAAACAGTAAGTGGGCTGCTATAAAAAGCAGAAGGGCTCATTCCAAATGTACTTTGCTTGTGATTCAAAGACAATTAAATGTGAAGGGTACAAGATACTTTATGTGTTTGCTGCTTATTCACATTATAGTTCTACTGGGCTCTTTTTCATTATGCATAATTTTTTGACAGAGAAAAGGGTAAGAATTGCATAGATATTTTCAAACTTACAGTTTGTTTTGAAACTCTGCCATTCCTCTATGTACCAATATTTTCATAGTAATATAAAAATAAAGATTTAGTTACGGCCTGTTGCATAAAACCTTCAAGAAAGCAAATTCATTCAAACTATTCGGCAAAATCTTGCTCTGTTGAGATTAGGCAGCTATCGATCAGACTTTTATTCAAGATGTGTAGATGCTGTCTGCTAAGCCAGTGCTCATTACAGGATGTTTGCACTGCATGTATTGCTACATATTTGGACAGGCTAGGTTGATGGGCTGGGGACAATGGTATGAGCTTCAACAAAGTGAAGTGCCAGGTCCTTCATTTCAGTCACAAAAGCCCTATGCAGTGCTATGGGCTGGTGACAGAATGGCTGGAAAACTGCGCAGTGGAAAAGGACCTGGAGGTGCTGGCCGACAGTGGCTGAACATGAGCCAATGTGTGCCCAGGTGGCCAAGAAGGCCAATGGTATCCTGGCCTGGATCAAAACCAGTGTGGCCACCTGGACCAGGGCAGTGATCGTCCCCCTGTACTCAGCACTGGTGAGGCCATACCTCAAGTCCTGTGTCCAGTTCTGGGCTGGAGAGGTGCTCAAGTGTGTCCAGAGAAGGGCAAGGGAGCTGGTGAAGGGTCTAGAGAGTAAATCATATGAAGACTGGCTGAGGAAGCTGGGGTTATTTAGCCTGAAGAGAAGGAAGCTCAGGGGTGACCTTTCAGCTCTCTACAACCACCTGAAAGAAGAGTGTATCCAGGTATGGGTGAGTCTCTTCTCCCAGGCAACCAGTGACAGGACAAGAGGAAATGGCCTCAAGCTGTGCCAGGGGAGGTTCAGGTTGGGCATCAGGAAGAATTTCATCACTGAAAGAAGCACTGGAACAGGCTGCCCAGGGAAGTGGTGGAGTCTCTGTCCCTGGAAGTGTTCAAGAAATGACTGGACATGCAACTTAGTGCTATGGTTTAGTTGACAAACTGGTGTTAGGTCAAATGTTGGACCTGATAATCTTGGAGATCTTTTCCACCCTTAATGCTTCTGTGATTCTGTAAGTCTGTATGGTTCAGAATAGCTTTGGCCACTTTACTTCTGGTGCTCAATTCTTGCTAATCATTAGAGAGCTGCTATGAGGCTCACCAGCAAAGTGTTAGAACTGGGCATCAGCATTCAGTGATTCATTCACCTGCCTTACCATATTGTTTAGACCACTGCCCGTATAAAAATATACATTCTGGTTGGATTCCTACAATTAGATGCAGGAAGCTAAGAGCCCTTGCTCTATGCCCCCAAAATTTCCTGTTCTAAAACAACCTAGCTATATTTTTGTTCACCTTGTCATTCCCACTAGACAAAATCAACAGGTACCTTTACAACAAAAAAGCAGAAACCAGAAACAGTGGGATTCACGTAGTGGACAGTCCTGTTTCAGTGTGTTGCATTTCCCAGGTAGCTCCTGAGATTAAAAGGGAGTTTCTGCACACCATCATGAACTGGACAATTTCTGTACTCTGCTGAGACCTCCCTCTCAACTATTTACTCCTGCTGAAACAACAACTACCATTTCTACTGTACTCACTTCACATTTTGGTTAGAGGTATCAAAGAGGTATACATTGCTTGTAATAATCCAGGAAGAAGACCTTTACAGAAGAATATGAAAGATATGAAGCTCTGCTGATATTTATTGACTCTTTATTGACTCTTGAGTTACTGCTTCAAATATATGTAGGGGTGCAGTGCCACTGATACACCACCTTTGTACCATGTAAAGAACTTCAAAAAGCTCTCAGAATACAAATCCGAAGGTAGAACACCCACAGTGGTAGGCAATAAAGCAGATTCTGCTGCAGCGTGTCTTTTTCATCTGACAGATGTTGGGCAGGTTCTCCAATTCCCTGCATTGAGCTACTGATTGATTTGTTTCTTTTCTTGAAGCAGGAAGGTTACTGCTTCCTCTGCTGCTGTCTTTCCCTCCTCCCTCCCATTTGGCAGCTATTACAGAAAACTCCTGCAGCAACAGCTATCACTTCAAATCCTGTCTATTTTTCACTGGAAGCAGCAGATGTACCCATAACACTTCACTAAAGTTAGAAAGGGAGGGTTGACATGACATATCTCTACTACAAGTGCACTGCAGGTTTATTGGGTGCTTAAGCCTTGGTTCAGGAGAGTATTTAAGCATGTCTTTAACTCTCAATGTTTACCCATTGTTTTCAATTTGTCTGCAATTGCACACATACCTAAAAACCTTCTTGAACAGAGACATTGCGCAGTAAATTTCTCACATTCATCCTTCTTCCTCAACCCCCAAAAATTATTCAAATGCTGTAAATGTCATAAAAATTTCATAAGCTCTTCAACAGTTCTTTATTCCATGTTGAGCCACACTATTTTTGTTTAACCAGAGGGTCAAGCAGCAAAATCAAAGTAGATTGTCTTCTCACTGTTGCAGGCTGGCAGAACAGGGGGAGATGTTGGGCAGACTAGTAATGGTTTTTAGCATAGCCTTTTTTGATTGTTTTTTCACATGAATGTCCTGTTCTGGAGGTCTCTAAGAAATACTTAGAGGTAGAGAGATTCTAGATAAAGGAAGTTACTTTGTTCATAATATTTCATCAAGATGTAGTGCAGATGTCTTCAAAGACCTCTGTGCCTACACATTTCTTTAAATGTAAGTTTCAAGGTTAATTCTTATCAAAATAACTCCACATACTTAATAATAATAATAATAGTTGTTATAATTATTTTATAAGCAATGAATTATTGCAAATAATATTTTTCATATTATTGCACTTTTAATGCAAATTTTAACAAATCTGTAACTGTTTCCATTGCCTTCATGCCTCCCCTAACATGTGATGGTGAGATTAAAAGATAAGGACTGAGCTTAAAATAAAAAAAAATCCCAAAACCATCTCCTAGAATCTCAGTTCCTCTTACCACAAACTTGTAGTACAGACAGACACACACTTGGTCATTGTTGTTGTCTAATTATTTGCATTCTTTTACTACACAAGAAGCTCTGCTCACCCACAGGATGCCACTGTGTGAGATGCTGTATTCACACTGTACAAACTAAATTCCCCAAACAACTTCAGGATGGCTCTGATTGCCTTCTGAAAGTCTGTGTGTGCTGCAGAATTGGCAAGGTTTACAGCACAGCCTTGAAAAACACTTTACAACCAGGCAGACTGCACAAAGCAAAATCAAACAGAAATTTTATTTTGTTTAGATACACATCTGTGTGCATGCACAGACAAAAAAACCCAACCCTTTAAGCAAGGGAAAAGACATGTAAATAAAAAGAAAATTACTCCAGAATAGTTGTAAAGCTTTACAAGATCTTAAAAGCTATGCAAAGAAACAGAGCTTCTACGTGGTCCCCAGACAAAGCTAATTGACTGTCAATTTAAGAGAAAGAAAAAACCTTACATTCTTGTGATATGTACTTTGTTCAGTGCATAAGACTTCATATGGACATATGGAGACCATTTGTGACTTTATTGTCTTTATCGTTCTCATGAGGATTAAGCTTATTGTGATTCTCAGATATTGCTCAGCCATATTATAAAGGGAGGAAAAAAGTATACATCTGCCACAAGGTTGCATTCCTTTACGATCAACAGAGGTACTGTTATTTACTCTGAATGAGAAACCAAAGAGAAGTTTGCTTTTAAGTCATGATACATTAGTGCTGAAAAGGTTTATATTTTGTACAATAACTCAATAAGCATTTTTACTTAACATATTGAGTAACAACTGAACCATCAGGGAATTCAACAACTTAGGAGGTTTTTTCTTCCCTTGATCTCTTTCGTCCCTTTGTGCTTTTGCAGAATACTTGGTATCTGATGCTCAGAAACCCAGGTCAGAAAAGTACAAGCATTGCAATGTTCTTGTACATATTCTGTTGCTCTTGTGCAACCACTGCTCTCTGCAGCAATCAAGGTACACTGAACTTTGATCCTTTGCTTTTATTGGAAAGCTACAGGCTGAAGCTGTTCCACAAGTTTAACTCTTTGCTATTTTTCTATATGGGTGGTAACATTTAGACATTTATGTGATTGAGTGTCATATCTCAGATGTTACAAACTGACACTCTCACTAGCAATTGCACTAAATTTTTGCCAAATAAAGACTGCTAAGATAAGAAAATGTTGGCGAGTATGAACATTTATTTCTCTATGGCTTGTCCCAAACACATTACCAGTATTGTTTAATTTCAAACATTTCTTTCAATAAAGTCTTTTGAAGATAAATAAATAAATAAATAAATACATCCTGTTTTTAATCCCTCTGAGCTTTAGCTAAACTACATTTACACAACCTACTATAATGTCCCTAGGCATGCCTGTTTCCATCTGTCCACAAGGACAAAATATCTAACATAACACATTTCTCTTAGCATGCTCTTGTTGGCCTTTGACATCACACCCTTCTCCCATTCCCTGTTAATTCAAATTCTACTGCAGGAAACAGTTTCTCCCATTGGCACTTTGACCAACTCACTGCTCCCAAGTACCTCTCCCCATCTCAACTGAACCAAAAAGGGAATTCTCTTCTCCACTGGCAAGGTTTTGACTCTTGATTCTGTGCCACAAACCTCACCACTTACGCATTTTCAAAATGTCCCATTCCTGTTCTAGCATAGCAGAATATCCATATATGGATATTTGATTACAAGTCTCCCTTGTTTCATTCCACCCTCACCACCCTCCACAAAAAATTTTCTTTCAACAAGTGGGGCACTAACACTGTTACTTCTTATATTGATCTTTCTTGTCTGCTGTGTCTACTATGCTCCCTTAAACATCTGTGCCCACCTGCAGTTCCTGCTCTTAAACCTAGATAATAAATTTTTCAGGAAAGAGACTACCTTCCCCAGACGCTACCTAACACATCAAGTACCACAGTATGCATCAAGTACTTTATCCACTATCAGAGCAGAAAAAAAAGGAGATGTATGGTAAACATTTGTACCCTAAATGTTTGAATGCAATCCAAAACGCATACAAAACATGAAGATTTTAGATGACTGATTTGGTAGCACTTCTGAAATTTAGATTTAAGTAACACACCTCTAGTATCTACTAATGTTGATAACAGTTTATCACATTCAACTGTTTTTTAATCAATAACTGACTATATTTTAAACTGATTTTACTTAAGCTGATAATTTTATTGAAATTATTCACCCAAGAAATCACAGAGGATGTATGAAAATGTAGATCTCCTTTCTTCAAATTACTGTATAAAGCCTACTTCCATCAGCAGTACAATCTTAAATGTTTCACAATCAGCATGATGCTAAAGGGGTACTTATTAGTATCCTTAAAAAAAAAAAAACCAAACATTTTTATGTGCAAGTTACCTGGAGACCTGTTTTTTAAACCATGAAACTTAGCTACATCTCTGCTCTCAATGTCAGAAAGCAAGAGAGTATACTAATGGGCACAGCCAGAAACTATTAAGATAAAATATTTCAAAAGAAATCAGCATTAATAAAACAGGAGTAACTGACCAAAAAACCACACACACACACGCAGAAAGGAAAAAGTTCACTAAAGAAGCTTTGTTTTGAGATCACAGTATAGTAGTTTCAAGTGATGTATTATTTTCTTTGGAAGTAATAAATTGTACTGCTAAAATGAAACATCTACAGGGAAAAAGAAGCTTACTAATGATAAATTTTTGTTATATAAAAGCAACCAGATTAAAAGAATACTCCATGAAAAGATACACTTTTTTTTCTGATAAGAGAAAAATGCCATCAGAATAAGCATTCTGCAGTACAGAAAACTCCATCTCTTCCAAGAAGCTTCTGAAAAGCGAAACTATTATTCCTAGACACCAGATGTAATTAGAGTACAACCACTTTAAGTGCAGTTTAAGCTGGATTTATCAATAATGCATTAACTCCATGCTCAAAATAGCAGGTCACTGTCACTCAGGGATTAGCAGGTATCACATCTGGGAAAATGTGAGCACAGAACATTTACAATTCACCAAATATATGACAGACTGAAGTACACAGCCTTTACAGATTCCAGGATCAGCCACATCGAGTAGGAGAATAACAGAGCACTTTGTTGATGAGTGAGGCCAAGCAATTCTGCCAAGTGTAAGTAGTTAACCAGCTCCTTCCACGGGGGCGTGGTTAGCTCTATAGAGTTTTAGTAATTGAGTAACATTCCCTTTCAGATAAAGATAAACATCCACAAAAGGGAATATGGGCCAGCAGGATGCACTGAGAGCCAAGAAGGCAAGCAGCATCCTGGGCTGGATTACCAGAAGCACAGCAATTCGTCAGGAGCACCGCAGTTTCAGGCCTCCAGCACGGGAAAAACAATGACCAAGTGCAGCTAATTCAGTGGAGGGACATCAAGGTTGAGCACATGACCTGCAGGGCTTTTAGCCTCTGAAAGAGAAGACTTCAGGGGAATCTAACAGCAGCCTTCCCTTACCCTTGAGGAGATCATTAAGAAGACAGAGACAGGCTCTTCACAGTGGTGAAGCACGAGGATGTGGGGCAAAAGATATTAAATAAAATGAGAGAGGATCAAATTGGATAGAAGAAAAAGCTTTCTCCTATGGGGACAGCAAAGCAATGAAACTTTGCCAAGAAGTATTATATGGACTGGGGTTCTTGAAGGTTTACAAATGGATATGGCTTTCAAGAACTGTATGGCTTTCACCATGTACCAAACGCCTTCTCCTTCCATTTCTAAGGTTCTCTACGTTTAAAGCACAAGGGATGACTGACATCTTTGGCTGTTTTCTTTTGCACTTCACAGAAACAAGAAAGCCAGAAGTAGAGCAAAAACGCCTCCCAAAGTAGATACTGCTTTCGTCTTTGCAAGTGTGAAAACAGGTTTGATATATGTCACACAACAAGAAAAATAAAAATAGTTAAGTCTTAAATAATTAAGAACTTGAAGTTTGGCTGCTAACTCCAACTGGATGTGCTGCTGTTTTTTTCAAAGCTGACAGTGCAAACCACTTGTCTAAAAATATTTAGGTTACAAGAACATAAAACAAGTTAGAAATTAAAAACAACACCAAAAACCAAACACCTCCATGCTGTTCTTCTTTATGTTAGTGTAAATAAAAATAAAGCCTGTTAATAAAAAAAAAAAACCCTGTTCTGAACAGCAGTTAAACACATACCTAGTTCTAAATGTGGGCTTGTGTCCCACTGAAGTAGAGACTTGAGATTTTAATGGATATTTATGTGTTAGTTCAGACAGTAACAGATAAATGGAAATTTTTTTCTGGAGTAGAGGCCTGACATTGTTTACCGGAAGGGACGTTTAAGCTGGCTAAGAGCAGGTTATTAAAATCTGTCCATGTTTGTGTGGGTCTTTCTGGCATCTATCACTAGAGCTATCTGCAAGTCTTACAGGAGAAAAGAGAAGGCAGCAAAAAGGTCAGTAGATCTAACTTTCCAAACCAAAGCATTTAAAATGATAATTTACTTTTTGTTCACCTCTTTCCCTTCTGATGGCTTCAGCTCTGTCTGCCAAACACAAAATCCAAGGTAAAGGGTTTTTTCTATGGCCTGAGGTTCATGTGCAAGTATATCCTTCTTCCTCAGTCAGTCCTTCAGAGGAAATATTGTTTTGAACAAATGAAACAATGAAGAAAATATGCTACAAAACCATATTTTGTACAATAGCTCTTTAATGGATTTTTTTCTCAGTTTCCCAGATTTCTTTGCATCACCTTGGTATATGAGTATTGCAAAAATTCGAATCCAAATACAAAATGTGCGTTAATTTTTATACGTCCAAGATGAGGAGTTCTTATAGCAAATGAACTTTTAAATACAGACCATTACAGATTTGCAGAAGCCAGAAGAACTTGTCACTTTGTGTAGTTTGCAGGCAGATTACAAGTTTGCATCCTAATCAGTCTCTGAAATACAATTTTTACAGTTTTCAACCATTTTTCAAGAAAAAAAAAAAGGATATTTTTACTGCACTTTGCATAGCTTTCTGTGAAACAGCTTACCAGTAGGCATGATTGACTGAATTGGCTTGTTGCTGCTTAAACAAACTGAGAATGAACTTGACTGATTTTAACTCCTAATACCACTCAAAAAAGTCCTGGCTAATTATAGTTTTGCAAATGTAGAAAACCCTCATGCAGAGTTCTAAAGACATGAAGTCACAGTCTTATGGCACTGATGGTTTATTGATTAGGTAAATGTCTTAGCCAAAAAAATGTATCTGTATGTAGGACAGAGTCCTACAATATATATTGTATGTTCTTTTCATATAATTAGGAGGGAAGCAGACAAGAAAATAGCAAGCTACATGAAGGAAAACTATACAAGAGATGGCACAAAAAAAGATTTTTTAAAAAATTGCCTAGAGCAAACACCACATATTATTAATCCCCAAGTCACCTCCAGTTTACAGACTGTTATACAATTACGAGAAAAAAGCACTTTAATTAAGAAATCTACTTTTTATTTAACCAGTGAAGTATTTACATATGATTAAACACGTAATTTTTCAGACTCCTAAATTTTACCTAATCTCAGGATCACTCTTGATGCAAATCACGCAGGTCCAGCAAGTTAAGCACAAGTTGTTGGAAATAAACCCCGGTGAAAACAGGCACTGACATCATTTGAGGATGTGGCTTTGGTTTGCACAAGTAAGCAACAGGCAGAGGGATTCTGAAAGCATCCTCATTATGAGGAAGATTTATGAAACAATGCCATTAGCACAGGGTAAGCTGTGCCTTCTGAGTTTCAAGGTTCGGCAGTTAGGAAGTCAAGGAAGAAGAAAGTTTAGCTGTACACATTTTCGCATTTGGATCATTTTATTTGCTTTTCATTAAGGAAAAAGTTTTTCAACACTTACAGAGACATATTGACATTGCAATAAATTCCAAAGCACTAATATCTCCCTCTATTTCACCTTGAGATGGAGTGAGGTAAACCACTACATACTTCACAAAGGGCTTTGGCAGCTGGACTTGCTGGGAGATACAGAAGTATAGGATCTCACAGAAAAGTTCAGAACAGAGAGAGAGCATTTCTTTCTTTGGCAGCTTTGGATGTGTAGTGGATATCAAAGGTGTGTGTTTATTTAAAAAGGTGTTGTTAATGCATCCAAAGTTTGTATTAAGAACATGGCTTGGAACGTAACATGTTAAAAGTTTAAAATTACGAGGCCTTATTCCATTGTTTTCTGCTGTGGCTTACCTATAATCAGCACTGCTATTTACCCATGTTTAACTAATTGGTAGTCCTATTCAGAAATGTCAGCAAGAAATATGATTACTTGAAAGGAATCGCATTTGTATAACATTAAATCAACAGCTAATTAATGTAGCAAATAACCACTGCATTTTTATTATAATCATGTAATCATTCCAAGTGTAATGGTTACAGCAACAGTAAATTTTATTACACAGATATATCTCTGTTTTGCTAATGTTGTTAAAACATAACTATCTGGCTGGCTGTTTCATGTATTAGAATATTCAAAAGCCTAATATCATGTTCTTCCACCTGTTTGGGTTATGATATTCATTTGTTTGAGCTTTAAGATGCACCCCTGAAATTATCATGAGCATTAGCTGATAAAGAAAGAGAACAAGACATATTAATGGAAGACAGACTAATGCAGTACCACAGCATGCTCATGCATAATGCAGCCATTTATTTCCCTCAAGTAATAATAAAAAGGTTCATAAAGATGCTAAGCTTTGCTATTGTGCCTGTAGAGTCCATTTTAGCACATGTATGTGTAGCCAAGAGGCACGGAAAATGTCCAGAGCAATCAAACAGGCCAAAAAATTAAGTCCTAGAGAGAAATATCATATACTGCATAGGCCATCTTCTCCAAAAGAACAAGCTATGGACTTGTCTCCCTATGGTACTGATCAGCACTGAGACCCACTGCACTCTCTGGTAAACCTTTTTTATTTGTCCAGAACATCAGGAATATCTAAACTCATGTCAAAACGTCTCCATACCGCTAATGTGCTCAGAACTCTGTGGGCATCTATCCACTGCCCCGGCCATATCCAGAAGGATATACCATTCTCCCACTACTCACAGTGGTATTACACATAATGGACTCCCAAGCAAGAAGGAAAATGCAAATGAAAATTTCAGCCTGCCTGTGTGTAAAAACCTAGAAGATAAGGGGGCTGATGTGTATGTCTCAAACACCGGTGCTGGATAGTTGTGGAGCCAACCAAGGACTATTGGTAATAACACAGTGTGAGAAAGAATGGGATGTGACTGGAGAGGAGGATCATATGGAGGTAGGGCTGCACTTCCCTGGGACAAACCTCCTAGTTTCTGAAGACAAGCACAGCACAGTACAATGCAAGCACAGGAATGAGGCTGAGAAGCAGGCATGGACTGTCGACCAAAGGCAGACCCAGTGGGGGGGGATCAAGATCACCAAAGACTCCTGAAGCCCTCCAACCCATTTCCAGAAAGGTCTAGAGGAATGGACAGTGCATGGTAGCTAATTTGCATAGAAAGCAAACCACTAATCTCCCTCAATGTGAGCAATGAGTGCATTTGTGTGGAATTCCAGACACATCCTGGGCAGTACTATTAATAGCATGGATAGAAGGTCCAGTGCTTATTCCTATTGCCCAGCACTCAAAAGATGCCTGGATTACTGCGTCTAGTTTTGTGTCTTCAGTCTTCATAAACTGCATTGAGTTCAACAGTGTCCCACTAAAATGGCCAGGAAGTTGAGGTACGTGTCCTATGAAGAAAGACTGAAAGATGAAGTTTTCTCAGCCTTGAGAAGAGGAGACTTCAGGAGGTCTCATTACTGCCTTCATTAATTAAAGAGAAGGGAGTTATAGACAAAGCAAGGCCACACTCTTCTCAGTCATACACAGTACAGGGTAAGAGGCAACAATCACAGATGCAGCAAGGAAAATTCTGATCAAACATAAAGAATAAAGTCTTCCCCATGAGGGCAGCCAATCACCACAAAGGTTTCTCAGAGAGGCTGTGTCATCTCCATCCTCAGGGATAACTCAAAACTAGACAGGATGCAGTCCTGAACAACCTAACCTAGCTTGGAAGGTAGCCCTGTTTGGTGACAGAACCCACTCCAGAGGTCCCTTCCAACCTGAATTATTGTATGACTCTGTATTTCATAAGGGAAACTAGGCAAAATCATTATGAAATGCTGTGAGGAGGTGGGACATTGCTGCTCCTTTGTAGAAAAGCAACTAAAACTGAATTGATGCTGGGGAGAATGAGAAGAAGGGTGCGTCAAAAATCTGGATTCACACATTTTTTAAAAAATGGTAGGAGAAAATATTCAAAGAGATGTTTGAGAAGAAACAAGTTACAAAACCACTGTGGCCAGAACAACAGAATGCCTGCCAACCAACAACCTCTGACTAGAAAAGAACTAAGAGGACTCAAGAGCCAAAGGAATGAGGAGGCTTACAGAAAATCAGCTCCTCCTATGGTAAGGGCTTTAAAAGTCAATGGGGTCAGTTTAAAATTGATCCATTGTCACTTTATAGGCAGTGAGTGAAAAGACCGCTGGGTGGATGTAATATGATCACAGCCGCTCAGTCCCGTGAGCAGTGTGAGGCTGCTTTCTGCCATGGCTGGGAGCAGCAGGCAGCCTCTTGCTGGAAGCCCTACTAAGAGAAAATTGCCACTGTTGATCCTCGTGCTGCTGTTCAATTTGATGGGAATTTTTACTGCATAAATGACTGCAGGATCATAGCCTACATTAAAACAGCATAAACATAAAAAAAACCCCGTGCTTTAACTTCACAAGCATATGGCTCCCACCGGTTTATAACCAACAGGATATCTGTGTCAAAGGGCAAATTTGGCTCCCAGCTTACTGTTGCATTACCTAGTTACTCTTATAAAAATGAGGAAACAGAGTAAAAAAGGAAAAGATATATGCAGTCATAGATACATTTGTGATGTGGAGATGACCTTTTACTCTGATAAATTTCTGGGTTTTCAAATCTTGGAAACAATGTATTTATCACATGGAAACTGACTGATGTGTGGCAACATCTTTTTAAAAAACCTCTGAGCCAGCCAAATGTCAAAGTCTGTTACTTCATGTTAAATGGATTTATTCAATTTTCTTGCAAGTCAGTGCACAGCCTGACCTTAGGTAGCAACTGCAATAAGAAAGCCTGTGCAAGGAAGCAATCTGCATTACATAACCAGTCGAGTACCAGAGGTACAATAAGTTTCTAACTAACCGTCACAACACAAACATGTTGATAAATCTCTAACGAATATTCTACTGATATCCTATTTTAGTGAGAATTCTAGGGAGTAAAGCACTTTCCTGCTGCTTTCCTTGTATGCAGCAATGGAAAGGAGGAAACAATAGATGTTGGCACACACAACTCTCCCTCTGAAGGCAGCTCACCTACATGCACAGTACTCTGCTGTGCTAAGCTTCCCTTGACAGATCTAGTCATCTAATTATTGGGGGCATTTCCTCTCATCCTACATGAAAATTTAAAAATGAGCTAACTATTTTCTTGGGTGCTGTTTCAATATCAAAGAAGGTGACAGTTCTTGTCACATTTCTTTAGACATTGTTCTGACATTGGGAGTAGAAGGAAAAAGAAGAAATGAGAAATTTTGCTGTTCATTAGATTTTTTTTTTTTTTTGCCCCCTCTGGTGCCTCTGCTCCATCACTATCCTTGAGGGAAAACATCTGTTACCTAATCAAGAATATGCCTTCCTTCTTAGATCTGTTCCCCTCTGAAATACCCTTAATTTTGCTGCACTGGCATTTTAGATGTCCTTTCTTCTTTCTCTCCTTTCAATATGCTTAGGTTTTAGCCTGCACAACTTTAGTTTTCACCTTCATTCTAAAAAAAAATATGAAATAAAGAGCCATGAAATGTCTTCTTAGGGGCAAGACATGCTTTTTTTTCCCAGTCAGCTGAAGGATTTCTATCAGCATCTGGAGAGATTTCATGCAAAGTATGTATGTACATATGCTGCATGTGAATTGTACATTTCTTGTTGCAAAAAGTGTTCACTCAACCTTTTACCTGGGCATATAGTTACAGATACTTTGCTCTCTTTTTAGCCCAAGTTTAAAATCTCCACCTTTAATCACAAAAGTTAAAATAAGGGACAAAATTGTAAGGCTGTTTTTTATAACCAAATTATAGGGAAGATATATATGTGAACAAGCACCTTTGATAACCAAGAACTTGGGACAGAAGATTGAAAAAATCCAACCTCAACAATGACTTTGACACTTCTGATGGATTTTAGTTCCAAGCTACAGTTGTACCAAGTCCTTCAAAGTTATTAAAAGTTATTCCTCCCAATCAAAAATATTAATTTATTAATTATATTTTGCCACCAGCATTGATAGCTATCCTAGCCAAATCTAAAGGCTCAGTCATTTTGCTTCAAAGCTGTAAGGTTCTTATATTGTGTAATCAATTTGACTTGCTTGTAGATAATTAATTACTAGCAAGTAACGTAAACTAGACAAGACGTATTGATTTCAACTGGATAAAAACTCAGCCATGGTCTCTGTGATTGTTCAATATATAAAAACCTCTCACAAGGCCACCATCATCTTGCAGCTTGAAAATTATGGTAAATGTTAAAATGAGGTCAAGAATGATATATGCATCAATCCTCTCTTTAGAAAAAGACTGTAGTCTTATAAATAGTTCCAAGGCAACATGTAACTATTAAATAAGTAAGCATGGTGGCACAGTCTTCAGCCCAAGTGCCAGATTCAAAAATCACTAAAGTTCATGGCACTGAAAAAAGGCAGTTTTTATTAACCCCCAAATTAATAAAATATTTCAATCACTATTTGATTTACTGTGAAATGTGAGCAAAGTCTCTTGACAGTCATTGCAAGTCTATGTGGCAAAACTAACTCACTGAAATGACACCTGCAAGTCTGAGCTCTTATTTACAGCTCAGTAAAAATAATACAGAACTTTTCAATATCCAATACTCCTATCACCAGCAATTAGACTTCAGCATTCCACAAAGATGGAAATGTATCTGTTCCTGGCAGAAGGAGATCACTGCATTGCTGTAAATAAATAAAAAAACTGTACATACACATAAAATGCAATCTCATTACACAGGCAAGTCTTAAAAAAGCTCTTCAAATTTCAAAGGTATTTTATCTTTTCTTTATTACTTAGACAATGAATCACATGTATATTGGTTATGACTGAACATGGACTTCAAAATCACTATTCCCAAACACAGCAGAACTAAAAATTCTTTTGAGGAAATGGAAGTCCTGTGTCATTCTAAGAGGACACATCCACATAGTGATTGAAAGATGTTTTTAATTCCAGTTGAGCTAACAGGAATCCTCTTCAGGTGTCAAAAGACGCTGACTATTTACAGTGCCTGATGCAATAGGAAAAAATATAATTTTTGTAACATGTGATTTGGACATGACATAAGGTGTAAATTATAAAACCCACCTCATGTAAAGAGACCTTACTAGAAAACAGAACTATTTGGATGGATATGGGACACCTTCATTTGCAAAGATGAAAACTTCTTACCTTTTTGCTCAAAGCCACTAAAAGTCAAATTGTACTGAAATTCAAACAACTCCCCTTTCCCCGCCCATGTCTTCCTTCTCTCTTGAATGATTCCATTACACTACCCAGAGGGGCACTTCCAGCAGTTTGTTAAAAATAAAACAAGAGAAAATCTTACTGATAATAGCTATATATTTCCTAAGCATGCACTGTGATCTGTCACCTTCTATGCAAAGGGAAGAGCTATGGTATTCTCAGGATCTTAAATAATGGTTTCAGGGTGTCATTTAAGCTGATATATTCCCACTTATTTACTTTGCTGTTAAAAAGCATGGCAGATCAAGCCTAAAGTCTCACAGAGGTACATTGTTTTAGAGTAGAAAAGTTGCCATGACCTCCAAAGCATTAAGGAAAACAACTTGTTGGTTGCCACAGAATGCTACAGGGCTTTCAGTGGTCACCAACCTATTTGTTTTCTTCTGTCAACAGCCATCTACAGATGGCCTTACTAAATCAACAAGTTTCCCTTTACTTTTGGAATATATCAACCATTCAGTAACAGACAGATTATCTTTCCTGGTGAAAAAGATTTTTTGTTGATGGCCATATGAAAACAATATTAATTTCCAGCTGGATCCCTACAAATCTATAGGACCTGATGGGATTCATCCAAGAATCCTCAAAGAACTGGTTGATGTCATCACAAAGCCTCTCTCAATGATTTTTGAGTGGTCTTGGGAATCCAGAGAGGTCCCAGCTGACTGAAAAGCTCACAAACATTGTCCCAGTTTTCAAAAAGGGCAAAAAGGATGACTCTGGAAACTACAGGCATATCAGTTGCATTTCAGTGCCTTGCAAAGTTACAGAGAAGATTACTCTGGAACATAGCGAAAAACATCAGCCATTGTCACAGTCAGCATGGGTTCATGAGAGAAAGTTTTGCTTATCAAATCTGATTTCTTTTTATGACCGGATAACCCACCTAGTTGATCAAGGGAAGCCAGTTGAGGTAATCTTTCTGGATTTCTGCCAAGCTTTTGATACCATCTCTCATGGTATCCTCCAGGACAAAATGTACAGCACACAGTTGGATAAACACATCATGTAGTGGATGCGCAACTGGCTCATGGGTCAGGTCAAAGAGTTATAGTGAATAGGGTGACATCAGACTGGTGGCCTGTCACTACTGGGGTTCCACAGAGCTCCATCTTAGGCCCTGTGGTCTTCAACATCTTCATAAAAGACTTGGGACACAGGACTGGAAGGGATACTGAGCAGATTCACAGACGCTGCAAAACTGGGAAGAGCTGTTGACTCCCATGAAGGCAGGGAGACCCCGCAGAGAGACCCTGACAAATTAAGAGGGCTGGGCAATCACCAACTGTGTGAAGCTCAACAAGGGAACGTGCCGGATTCTGCACCTGGAATGGAGCAACCCTGGATGTACAGACAGATTGGGGAAGGAGATGCTGAGAAGCAGTGTCACAGAAAGGGATCTGTGGGTCTTTGGTTGGTGTCAGGTTGAACATGGGTCAGCAGTGCCCTGGCAGCCAGGAGAGACATCCCTGTCCTGGCGGGCATCAGGCACAGCATCGCCAGTTGGGCAAGGGAGGGGATTGTCGCGCTCTGCTCTGCACTGGGGCAGCCTCACGTCGAGTGCTGGGGGCAGTTTTGGGTGCCACAATATAAAAAGGAAATTAAGTTGCCAGAGAGCATCCAAAGAAGGGCAATGAAGATGGTGAAGGGCCTTGAAGCGAAGCTGTATGAAGAGTGGCTGAGGTCACTTGGCCTGTTCAGCCTGGAGAAGAGATTGTGGGGAGACCTCATTATGGCCGTCAACATCCTCACAAGGTGAAGAGGAAAAGCAGACACTGATTTCTTCTCTGTGGTGACCAGTGACAGCACCTGAGGGAATGGCCTGAAGTTGTGTCAGGGGAGGTTTAGTTTGGATATTAGAAAAAGGTTCTTCCCCCAGAGAGTGGCTGGGAACTGGAACAGGCTCCCCAGGGAATGGTCACAGCACCAAGGCTGACAGAGTTCAAGAAGCATTTGAACAATGCTCTCAGGCACATGGTGTGATTCTTGAGGATGTCCTGTGCAGGGCTGAGCTGGACTCAATGATCCTTGTGGGTTCCTTCCAACTCAGAATATGTGGTGATTCTGTGATTCTGCAATTAATTTCAGAGGACTGGCTTTCAGTACTATGGTATATTTCTCTATACACTACTTACTGTAATTCAAAGAAAAACATTAGAAAAAATGAATTATTATAAGATTTCTTTTGATAAGAGGCTTAAGTAGGTGATTTGAGATTTTGACCTTTTCAGTAAACTTACAAACAAGCTTTGTACATTTCACTGTTTCATGTGACACATTTTTATATGGTGTGGATTCACCTTAAACTGAACATAATCGTTCTTCATATGCATTTTTCTTGTTTTCTATGGGAACTGAAATCCACTGAATTCCACTATTAGTGGAAGAAAATGGTAAAAAACACGTGTCAGGGTCTCTAAGGTGCTTACCTATCTTAGAAAACATGCTTTCATAAACGTGTGTGTTCTACAGGAGTATCTTCACTACTCATTTAAAAGTTTTAACATATTTTAGTCCATGCCACAGTTCCTTTGCATCTCAGATACTGTCTCCTAGCCTGTAAAGTCAACTTTCTTTCATGCTGTGTAACTGTCTACATTGAAAACAAACAAAAAAAGGTAGACTATAATTTTTTACATGCATCCTTTCTTTCTTTCTAGTATGTGCACATGTCAGTTTTCCTCAACTGGCTGAACAATCTCTTTTGACTAAAATTCCCCCCTGTTTATTTATGCTAGCAGCAGAAGTGCAGCATATGTCAGTTATATCCATGCATCTCAAGTCTTTTTCAGTAACTCATTCCAAATTACAGATCCTTATTCTGTAGCAAGAAAATCTGCTTTTCATGTCTGAGTGCAGAACCTTTAAAATGTAAATAAAAACAAGAAAATCTGTGCACTGGCAAGTCAAATGCCTATCAAAAATCTACTACATCAAGAGCTCATTCTCCCAATTAAACTCAGAAAACGGTCTCAAGCAAACAAGGCTTGTTCTCCATGAATTTGATTTGCACATAACTTTGCATTAAAAAAGTTGCTATCCTTTAATATTTTACTGATTGAATCTTTCAGATAGATATCAGAACATATGTTAAGCTCATGGGTATAAAGTTACTTAAGCTTCACAGGAGAACAAATACTTTTGAACAAAGTCTGGGCATTGCAAATGGCACATTTAGAGTCCCCCAACATGCTGCATACATGGTAGAATGGTACTGTACATATCTTCCTCTTCAATAAGTTATTAGGTTCACTTTTTATCTATCCAAGTCATCTGCGAGTTGAACTTAGTTATAAATGTGTGTAATTTAAAATCCATCATTTTTCACAATGTGTGCAATCAGACTTGAATTATTTAGAAATTATCAATGCAAGCTGCCTCAACCCTTTGAAGGGTAAGAACATGAAAGGAGAAGAAAGCATATTCAATCAGTGGACTAAGTAATTGAAATCAAGGTACACGAGGTCATGGTGTAAAAAGGCTGACCTCATCTCATCGCCAAGACCAAAATGCCCAGGTCACAGAGACAGTGCAAATTAGCTCACAAAGAAGCCATTGTTACTTGCAATGTGCCTGTCAATTATTAACTTGTATCACTCTTCATAACCCTAAGTTTTCATAGATATTTCCCAACTAACTGTGTACCCTTCCTTCTGCATGAGGGGAAAAAAGAACAAAAAGTACAAAAAAGGTCTATTGTAGACTGCTTTTTCCCCCCCTTTTTAACAGCTACAAAAAAGATGTAGTGCATTTCAGCAGCAGAAATAACAAGAATGAGCCTCCCAGTCAAGATTACTGTGAACTAGTAAACTCCATAAAGCCAAATAATTTATACATATACAGAGAAGTGGGCACAAATTTCACAGACGAGAAAAAAGAAAAACCAACACCATCAACACTTTGCATATCTTGTCCTACTCAAAAGCAAGGTTTAAATATAGTTATTTTAAAGGTTTTATTAAAATAATGTAAAATCTGTATACAATTCACAAGCTTAAAGGCCAAAATGAGGGGAACAAGGTCTGAGAGTCAGACTGCTGGCTGGGAACTCAGAAAATAGTGGCTCATTTCCATAAGCCTCATGCATCGCACCCTTAGTCAGTTCAGACAGTTATTTCAGAAGGGCTATCATGATGGCAAAAGCATTACTGCTTCTGAACACCCCTTCCCCACAGATTTCACAAGAACGAACAATAGAAACATCGATACAAACAGAGCTTAAACATCAACTGTATGTGCCACGCTTTGCAAGGACATAGCATACTCTCAAATGACTTGGAGAGCAATTTTGAGTATTGACAAGGCCCTAGGTCTTGTTAACTGCACTTGTGTATAGACTTCACAGAATTTTAGAAGCATTTATTTCACAGCAAACCATCAAAAGGAGTATGGGCTACTTGTATAAGCATAAGATATTTATTCTAAGAAAACATCAATCTGTAACCTTGGTCTTGAACTGCCCAAAGATGAAAGACACACTCCTTTTATAACACTGATCGTGATAAAGTTTGGCTGCACATATTTTTAAAATTGAATCCAATATAATATTTTCCACTCAAGTATCTTAAAATGATAAAAAGTATCCTCTTATTAAGCCTCAAAACACCTCTCTAACTCAGAGATATTATCTTCACATTTTACACAGAGAGAAACAGGTTCCAAGAAGCTGAAACAGAGCCCTAGCACCACATAATTTGGTCTATCAGGAAGAGTTCTAATTCTTGCAAACTCCAAATCTATGATTAGTTCTCTAACTTATAATGTAAGTGATTTTTTAATGTTGCTAATCAACAATCTCACAGAAGATTTGCAATCCCTGGAATATTATAAAATCCAGAAACTGCAAACTTTTAAGATATATTATCAACAACAATAATGATCAACTGAGTATCTTGTGCTACATTCAAGAGACAATGTAACATAAAAATCTCAGAAAGGTCTGAAGAAAGAGGTTACTTCAAAGTTTGACCTAGCAAGCTATAGAAAAAAAGCAGCTTCAATATAGAAACCTCACTTAAGATTACAAGGAGATAGTGTTTTAATTACATAGCACAATGGCTATTCAGGTTTGGAAGATTTAACCTAACAGAATTAAATTTCAGCAACTCACTGAGGTGTACACTTGCTGAATTAAAATAGGTTATCCAGAGCAGTTGTGGATGCTGCAGCCCTGGAAGTGCTCAAAGCCAAGCTGGATGGGACTTTGAGTCACCTGCTCTAGTGGAAGGTGTCCCTGCCCATAGCAGGGGGGTTGCAACCAGGTGATCTTTAAGTGCCCTTCCAACCCAAACAATTCTAAGATTCTATGACTCTCTGTTGAGTTTCTTGTGCACTGCTGTGTTGAGTAGATTACCTACAATGTCACATTTCTGGTTTGTGTCTTCACACATACCCTAAACATGCATTTTGAATAGTCTGGCTTGTGGATCACCACCAATGCAGCTGGACAACACTCCACCACTACCACATGTTACCACTGCAAGAACACCTCAGGCAAATATGTGTTAATGAGACTACAATCAATGTATTCCCCTTCCTCTCCAGCACTTATTATTCACTCAAGTGCATTCCTGCTTTACAATGTTTTAAAGTATATTATATGTACTAACAATGCAGCTGGTACATTAGTAGCTGTCCCATGGATGAATTTAACTCTGAGTGTGAACAACAAAGTATACACAAGGGAAGCTTGTATTTACATGCACAAACACACCTAATGCTAATTAGGCAGAATACTGGAGAGAGTGTAATTCCTTGCAACATTTTCTATTCTGCATTTTGCCACTGTAGCTGGGGCTCCTTCACACTCACTTGTCTAAATACTTTCCTTTAGTAAGTGGGGGG
>VZTJ01002382.1:451323-514055 GCA_013397795.1 Orthonyx spaldingii | reverse complement strand
TTTTTGAATATTTATTTTAAGAAAGGGGGGGGGGGGGGTGTTAGAAATGTATGCCCTGTCTAAATTTCCTTCACAGACTTCTCAGAAAATAAAATCTTTTTCAATAGACCCAAACACAGGTAGGAAAATTATTCATTATATATATCAATTTCTTTGCTTCTGATAAGAGAACTGTCCTGTGCAAATGAAAGATTCAGCCGAAGCTTTCCCTGTTTTATTATCACTGGCTGAGGTGTAGCCCTAAGACCCGTGCTAGGAGCTCCAGTACAGGTGAGATTATCTTTACTCTTTGCCATACCTGCTGGCTTCATTTGCAGTGAGGAAGGTGTTTGTGAAAATAAGAAGTGAGCAGACAGACCTCTTGGTTTAATTTTTAACACTGAAATCCAGCTTACACTGTTGAGAGCTGGGGCAAAAGTTTTACCCTTTCATGACTTGTACAGTCAAGGATTACTACAAAACAATAGCCCTTTGCCTCATCTTACACAACCATTAAAAATCTGTCTAGCACATTCTCTTAAGGGAAGAACATTTTAAAGTATCCTAAACTCTTGCCACAACTCTAATACATGAGAAGGCTTTACAGCTATATGGCACCATGTATAAGTGTCTGATTGTCTTCTAAGTTTGTTTTATAATATGCATTCAATAAATAGTTTTATTTCTCTAATGATTTTTAATTGTTCCACAAATTTGTAAATTCAAAAGAAACAAAAGAACAGGCATGTAACACACTTATGCTGTTATCACCACTTGTTCTCCTCTAAAGAGGCTACAGCACAGAAAAAAAAAAACTAACAATGAACAGGCTTCTGTAACTAAGAGCTCTTCTCATCTTCACTTATTCAACAGAGGGATGCATGGTAATGCCATATATTCCCACCTCGCTACTTAAACCATCAGCTCTGCACTGAGAATTATATTGTCTCTTACTAAACTGTTATTTCACAGCCTCTACAAAAGAAAGCTCTAAGTAGCTGTGTGAAGAGGAACAAAACTTAGTTTTACACCTTCCTTTTTACACCTGCTTTTTTGTGAGCAAAAGGCTGGATTCCCAATTTCTGAGCAAAAGGTATTTTAAGGTTGGACTCCAAACTGAATAATGTGGCAATCGTGTAATTTTTGAAGGACAGAGTACACCACATATTGTCTCCAGTCATATGTACTACAGTTATTAAGATTAACCCTAACATAGTTGTTTATAATTCTGGGAAACTTACTGCCCCAGATATGGAAGGAAAAAAAATACAGTGAAAAAGAACAGCTCTGTTTTTCCCCTCTCCTTCCCCATGAATCATAGGGGCCATGAGTGGTCCTAAATTTACCAACTTCTTACAGTTTCCATTGACTGCAATGAATTTTCTATCTTTGATCGTTAACTAGCAGTAGTGGTGCTTGAGATGACTATTTCTCACAAACACAGACAAGTTTCACATTGAATATTCTGTATCATTTTCTTGTTTTTCTCAGCAGCAGACTGTTTTACACAAGTCACTACTCCCCTCAGTTTACTGTAATGTGGCAGAATGACTATTACTGCCACTTTAAAGAGTACAACAGTAACAACAGCTGCGAATATCAATCTTGCTTCAATCATGTCTGTCATTGAAAAAAAAATTTTTCCTTTCTTATCATTCTCTTTCTCTCCTTTTGCATTTAAGTTCTGCATAGCTAAAAAGTTACCACCTTCTGGACCAGACATTTAATAAAATGTCTATTTTCTTCTATAAGTACAATTACACCATCAGAAATACATACCGTAAATAATGCTTTTTGGATTCTGGGACTGGAATCACTTCACCTTAGTTTAACATCTAAACATACACTAGTCATCCCTAAAAACATAGATTTATGCTACCTACTTTAGATACCAATTTCAGCCTGAGTTAGTTAAAATAAGGTAACTAAACTGACCAACTTGTACATGAGCAGTGCCAAAACTCATGTCAGGACTGACACTGAGGTGCTGGAGCAAGCCCAGAGAAGGGCAATAAAACTGGTGAAGTATCCAGAGGCTAAGTCCTATGAAGAGCTTATGAAAGATAAGGAGAGCAGAGGAAAAGGATATTAGTATATATTTGGTACCGGCAACACAATCCCATGCATTCCAAAAAGCATAACTCCTGCACAGATTTCAGTGCAAAAGTTAAATTGAACAGTCCACCTCTTAACAGCATGTCCAAACTACAGTGGGTACATAAACATAGAAATACTTTCTGACAACCAGATAGAAGTTATCCAAAGAGATCAGCGACCACTTACAGGAGTACAGACTCTCTGGTTTTTTGTGCATGTGGAATACACTATAAAACTAAAGCAAACATTTCTCGTGAAGGATGTGGATCCCTCATAATTTACACATACAAATTTACAGCTATTATCAAATAATGCAAACAGTCCAATTGGTACCATCCACTCCTTTGTGCTCAAAGCTGCAGGGCATTTATATTGTGCGATCAATCGGAGATGCTTACATGTAGATAATTAAACTCAAAATCAGTGACAAAAGGAAGAAAAGTCCAGATCGATTCTCACTGCACAAAAATCCAGTCACCACATCAATTCATTTATCCACTATGAAAAACAGCTTTATGTATTACAGACATTTGTGGGATAAAATACTCTACCAGAACAACAGTGTACTTCTCCCTGTGCTTGGCAGCAAACCAATTCCAACGACTTAAGCACAAACAGATTAAGATTGATACTGCAACTGCTGCAAAGTGGTACAACTCCCTCATAGTATTATGAGTCTGTGCAATTACTACAGTAAGAAAACCTCACAGGTAACTGTTACAAATGCTGAACAGGAAAGGTTTGGGGAGAACAGATTTTCTTGAACATACAAGTGTTTGTGACTTTGTTTTCCATGTTTCACAAAGGATAAGTCCAAACACACTAGAGCTAAAAGGAATCCCCAGAATAGCTAAAATGAGCCACAGTGTTTATTATGCAAGATTGAGACCAGGAAGCTCATGCAAATTCTTCTTTACCATATAACTAATAATAATTGGATAAAACAATTACTTTAGGGACCAAGTCTCCTGACCAATGGTTAGTGGCATTCTCAGGAAAAAACCTGAAGTTTCAAACCCATGGCCCAAATAAGGTAGAAAAGACTGCTCAGGAAAATATACTTGGGGACTACATGCTAGACATGCGCGTATAGGATTTACTTCATATTTTTCTACTTCATACATTCCCTTGCCTCCGATTATCCAACCTCAATTCTCTGTTGTTGGTGCAACTTCTCTGTCCTGTTGTTAGAAGCTAATCAACACAATAAAAACTCACAGAGGATCATAAAATCAAACCCCAGTGGTAATTACAGCCTTTTGTGGGGGACAGGGAGAATGACACAACCTCTGGTAGGATCTCTACCTCGAGCTCTTCCTAAGGACGCTGTTGAATTTCAAATCAGTATGACTGAGGGGAGGAGGTTTCAGAGACCTCTGGAACAGGGAAAAATAAATACTGAGTTTCTCAGCTGCAGTTGAAATAGACCCACATAACTACATCCAGTGGGAAAAAAGTGAGCAGGATGTGCTATATGCCACCTCTCAGGAGCCAAGTCAGGCAGTCAAGCAAAATGCCCATTTGAGCCTAATAACAAGCTACAGTGCTCTTCACTAGTACTGTCAATCCGGAAGCATTCAAAAACGAAAAGGGAGATACCACAAGTCTCCTAATATTTACAGAGACCATGTCAGGTTTTCTCTTGGGAGCAGAAGTCACAGATGTGGGCTTTAACACCCACAGTCTCACAATTTCACAGTCAATACAAGCAGCATTCCTCTTGTAGACAAGAGAGACAAGTCTTTTTGCAGACATAAGATACAGGCCCAGGTGCAAGACTCCAGAGTCCCATGGAGGCACAAAAAGTTGGAATCTTAAATTCTGTTCTGGTGTCTGAGTTTGTCTTGTTATTACTTGGTTAGCAGTTTATTCAATGCAGAGCATTTTTTTAACGTCTGCTGCCATGACGCAATTCTCATGTCCACAGCATCTTTTTCAAGTTTTTTCAAGGCAGGCACCAGGTGAGAAGCTGAAGGCCGCTGCTTTTCTAGCAGCTCTTCAGAAGCAGCAAGGCTGATTTGACAATCTGTTTTACATAGACAATATGAGGACATAAGTAAGTTCATAGAGTTGTTTTTAACTGGAAAATATGTTGTGAAGAAAAGTGCCTGACAGTGAAATCAGTGAAGAGGGGTGAAGGAGTTAAAAAAGTCAGGTAAAACCAATGCAGTCTATGAAATTAGAAAATAATACTTTGGATAGAAAACAAGCAGGAAAAAATTGAAGATCACAGAAAACAGTGATGAATGGCAGTATGTCTTTTCTCCTTAAAGTGTAACTTTTCTCTGGGCAATAATAGTATGTGATCAGTCTTATCCTGTGTCATGAAGCAAGAGAATAGAAAAGAATGTCCAAAGTCCTAAAATGTGGAGCTTAGCATCAGGAGGATGTGAAAATGGCTGAAAAACTTCTCAACCAAAATTTCTTATAAAACTTGGGTTTAAAAGGTGTGCTAGCAAAATGGAGAAAAATATAACCAGAAACAATAAAATCGTGGCAGCCACATAGCACTATAAGAGCCCTTTGAGTTTTCAGAATTATTTTATGGCCTCTCATCTCAATCTGCTCCACAGAAATAGAATTGCATATGTAAAGCCCAAAGAGTTTTCTTTCTCAGTAGCCTACCACCCACAGATTTGAATTTGCTGGGTTTTTTTTTTTTCCCTTCTCATTACCAGCCTTCTAGGCACATCACACACATTACACAGCACAAAAAGAGCACAAAAACAGGGTTCTGTATATAATGCTGCTCTGCCTTACAAAGCTCCTTCCTGTAGCCAGATCACCTGCCCACAATAGAAAGAAAACATAATAATCATTTCACATTTTTATGAAATCAGCAGACAAACCTGTAAGAATATATCTAGAGCAGAGAGCCTGAGGAAAAGGGAAGAAACACCTATCCAAAAAATGTAGAAAACATATTATTAAACTTTCTAGAACCCCACTTCTAGTCCATTCATCATTTTGGCCTGGTACAAACCTCCGCTGGGACCCAGAAAAAAGTACACAGAGTCACTGTTTAATTTTGCATCTGACTAGTAGTTCTCCTCTCCTGACGTGCATCCATTTCTTTGTCTTTAGTTTTGTTTCAGAGAACTCAGCTATATGCTTTGGTGGTCATTTTTATCAGCAGCTCTAGCTTACTGTATCCACTGCAGGTAGCTTATGTAATTTATGTTTTTAATTTTTCTGAAAAGCACCTAGTACAATGGTGAGAGGCTCCATTTAAAATTACCTACATAAATAAGCAAATATAGCACTATTAGCATAACAGATTGTAATCAACAAACTATAAACACTGGAAGTTCAGAAAGTTTAGTGGCAATGTGACTACCAGTGTACTGGAGGAACATGTAATCATTTTCTAATAGGTCTAACAGACCTTAAATTGTTGATAACACAATAATAATCTTCTCACAATTTCCTAGGAAGAAGTTAAGAGTCTCATTTTCTTCGTTACATTGTATCAGTAGCTCTTACTGGGCAACACACTTGTTTGTGCTAGACCCAAAAACTTTTAAGTTGTAAATAGCCAAAATCTATCTACCACAATTCCTCTGACACCACTAACAGTGGGAATAATGTATAGGACCAGTTGAGGACAACATTTCCTAATGTAAAGCCTTCAGAAAGCTGATCTCTACCAAGTGATACCCAGGATCCTGCATTTTCCAGCCCCAGATCCTCGAGTCAGTGCAAGTCTCAAGCAATTTGAACATCCACTCAGAGCACTGACAGAAGGCCACATTCCAGGGCAGTACTTGCCATCTTACAGCTCCACTTTCAGAGACAGGACCCCAGCCTAGCAGAGACCTGAGACATGCCACAGGCATCATTATGAGCTGCTGTGAGGCTGGCAGCAGTGTTTTTGACCATGTCCATTTGCCTGCCTTGCTGCCTGCCCAAAATGACCTGTCTTCACCACAGCTGGTACTGTGCACATGTGTCTCCCCATTGCTTCAGCTCCACATTTGGCATTTGGACTTCAAGTGACTGTCAGCAGCTCCAGTCTGCCAGTACCACAGTTGTACCTCTGAAAAAAGCATAGAAGAAGCCCATGGGAGATAGTAACAGCACATGACCAAAGCTGGTAGAGCATTATTTATGTAACCACTCATCCCACAGCTCCCTTAAAAGCTGTCTTCAAACACAGAATGTCCCATCAGGTAAGTCTGGTGATCTCTGTTCACCAAATAATGCCTTGCTGTTATTTTCCTTCTAAAAAGTGGCACTGATCTGTATGCTACACAGAATAAATCACCAGGGTGATTCTTTCACTGTGGTTGTAAAAACAAGTTTAACAACACTTATATTTCGCTGTGATTAAACCTTCACACAGAGTTGCCACTCACAAGTTTTAAATTACTTACAATATGCTGTGCACCTCAGTAATTATATTCTAAGTCATCAAGTTCACACACGCTCTCCTTTTGTAGCAACCCACGTGTGCTTGAGAGAAATTACTTCTGAACATGCTTAATTTTAAAGTCTTCATTTTATACACTCTATGTAATCAAACTTTTTATTAAATATTGCCAAGCAATCTGTCTCATTTAAAATGAGCATCTCAGAAAATGTAAAGGTCCATTAAGCTGTTAATTGTGCACTATAACTCTGAATTCTTGAAAAGTTATGTTGAATATTGTTTTCCCAAATGCTTCATTCCATATTCAGCTAGTTCTACTGCCATAGTTACTATATTGGTCAGGTATATGATAAGAAGTGAATATAGCCACATGAGCAAAATTCTCCCATCTAGAAAGAGGGAACAAAAAGAGAGGATTTAATTTCCATTTCTCTTGTTTGAGTTTGACACAGGGAATTTCACTATATAGGTACAAAACACAAATCTGCTAATGTAGAAATATAAGTACACCCTAAAGGCAGAGTGCTTCTGCTACAGTAATGGTTTAAGTGATTTGATAGCTCAAATTCATTGCAAGTAAATGTCAATTAGACTTGACAATGAAAGTCAAGCAAGTAACATAGAAAATATTTTATGCCACTGGTTTTAAATTACTTATAATGGAGGTGAAAAAATACTTTAGGCTGTGAAAATAAAACTGAGATGACTCCAAAACACATAAACCACATATAAACATATTCAAAAAGATTGCTACCTCTTATATGAACGCATGTCTTTGTATTAAAAAAAAACCCCTCCAGCAAAACATTTAAACTTGACTATTTCAAACTCAAGAAATACCAACTTTTTTTACATACTAGCTAATTAACAAGACCTTACTTCATATCATGTAGTGTTGCCAAATAAAATTGTATTTCTTATCTTTAAAAGACTATATCCATCTTTGTTTTTTGTTTGTAGTAACTTGAATCATATGATAATGAAAGTCGAGAAGGAGGAAAAGGATGAAGCACATGCTAATTTCTCTAGAAGACTTGTAACTCAAAGCACAGTGTTACACGGATGTTGACAGTTACTTTTCCTTTTTTCCCCTTCCTATTCAATTTGCTGTACATACCTTCTTACAACACTGAAAATGAAGTAATTAGCACTGGTAAGTGTGAATTTATTACATCTTGTAGAAGACTCTGTGTCAGGGGACTCTCTCTCCTCCAAGCCTTTTGACCCTTCTATAAGAACATCTTCAGCCAACTTGCTTTCCAGCATCTTATCACAGCCACACAGTTTAAAAACATCAGAGCATCTTCCCAGCAAGAATTTGTAGTCAATCCCTTTCCACTTGGGAAGGCTTGCGACAGCTCTGAATTACCAGACATGACTTCCTCATGTACAGCAACACACTTCATTGCATTGTCCACAGGGTACAGCCACAACCAACAGCTCCTCAGTATTCCTGACTCCAGGTGCTCCTCAGTATTCCAGATTCCAGCACCAGATTCCAGGTGCTTTAGCCCTGTTTTTGATACTTATGTGCTTACATCTCTGACTTTCATGGGCCACAACCAGAAGGAAGGCTACCTCAGCTCTTTTTCACACAATTGAAAAAGAAATACTGGAGGAAATCAAAAGGGCCCCAAATTTACCAAAGAAAATAACATGAATATTTTGTTAAGTACAAACAGATTTGAAATATATCAGCACTATCTTTCAAATTACAATAGCTGTTCAGGGTTTGAGACTTCAGATTAAGGGAATTAAAATTCCAAAATTCAGTGGAGTGTGTGCTTATTTAATTAAGACAGGCAGAATTTCATTTGCACTTCATTGTTAAGAATGCCACCTGTAATATCACATTTTGACAGTGCAGCTTAACTCCAATTTATACTAAAAGCATAATTCATCAAACTCATTCTGAAGTTCATTAGAAAAGCTAAATGCCAGTACTATTTGCTATAGCAATCCCATGCCATTTAGATGTTTAAATAGGCAAACACAGTCAGAAAAACTCACAGCGGCCTGAGAATATTCTACGGTTTTTCAGATGAAGTCTTCTGTACCTGAACTGCTACTGTGAGCTACATGATGTACCCTTGATTTTAAATTTTCACAGGTATGGCTCAAGGCATACTTGTGAAAAACTATCTTGCTTGTACCTGTGCCTAGAAAGTAACCTAGCTTATTTTATTTTCCTCTCAGAAATGAAGCAGCATATTATACTCATCACTGGGCTACGTCCCGCACAGCAAGGACTTCCCAATGACTGGCAGAAAGTTACCCTTGTACACTATCTTCAGACAATGCATATGTAAGGTTGACACAAAACTTTCCTCCACCCAAAGGATAGAGAAGGAGACTTAAGACAAGCAAGAGCATCCCATTTACTATGACAGCCACTCAAGACAGCTGGCAAGTATTACTGGAATGTTGGAGGCCTCCCTCCTTCATCTAAACAACTTTGTCAGCCAAGTAGGAGGGAGGAGAGGCACTGCCCCTACCTATTTTGGTTCAGGGAAGTCTGATTAGCTGAACTATACCATGGTTGTTTAGGTTTCTTCCTTGGCTGAGGTAACCTGTTGCTGACAGATTTACAAACTCCTTTCAGTCTAATTCTGCAACACATTGAGCTCATCACAAACACAAGCAGTTTGTGCTGGAGTCATGGAGAATAATGCAGAAATCACCTGCTTGTAGTACACTCTTTACATAGGAGGAACATGACCAAGAAGAGTTAGAAGGTCTGTTTTAATCTAGGCTCAGTAACTGCCTTCATATGCTGCCTCAGCCACAACACTTCAGAGGTCTGTACAGTTTCTCATTCCAGTTTCAAAGCAAGGTAACAGCCAAATTGCTAACAAGGCAGGCTGTAAAACCAGTTATTGTAAATGTGTCATTACATGATTGCAGATAAAAATCAAACTATCAAAACCATCCATAAATACATTTTGCAGAGAAGGAATCATTCCTCAAGTATGTTACTGAAACATTTTACTGTGTATAGGATATTGATGGAGTTCACGTTTAGTATTTTGGCATAAAGTTTTACATATGTGGTGGGCTGTTTGGTCCTTGGAAGGCCAGACAGGCACTTTCCAGTAAGTTTTACATGGGGACCTTGGAGTTTGGAGTGCATTGGTATGGGACTAAAGGCTTTCCAGCCCTGCAAGGTGCTGAATGTAACAGACCGTTTTGGATTCTCGTTTTCACCTTCCACAGGAAGACAGATCTGTGTGAAATAAAACAACCTTCAACTTTTATGAATTTACAACAAGATTGCAAGCATCTTGAGACAAGCTCTTTCTCCTGTTGCAAGTTAGCTGAACAGTCATTGAACTGGAAGCTTCACACCCAGCTCACCAGAGAGCCACACTCTTAAGAGAAGACTGAATTAGACAACATACAAGATTTTGGCACCAGGGTTTTGGAACCAACAGATCAGTGGATTTTTTTTTAGCAGGGGATAAGTAACTAGGCTTGTGCCTCACACCTCTGCTGCAGAGTTCTTCCCTTGTTAGCTCAGAAGCCTCGGCCTTATATTCTAGAGGTCAGTTTTGTCAGTATTGTTCATATCTTTGGTCTTTTTGTGGTTTTGTGTTTGTTTTTTCTTCCTGCAAAGCAATACTGTTTTCATACATAGTTTACTCAAAAATCAGAAATATCCAGTCTGTGACCACTGATAAGATTTTGCAAAGTGTTTCATGTGCCTAAAATCTCCTTTTTATCACAGGACAGGCATTTGCAAAAAAAAAAGTATTGAAACTTTAAGTACCTTTAAAAACATAAAAACAGACAAACTAAAGAAGTGGTAACTGGATGGCTGAGAAAAGCCTGAGTGTTGAAAAGCTCTTTTGAGAACCATTGCCTATGATCACTGGATTCATTACAAGCCTAGGGAGTCTCCATAAAATCCAAAGTACATACATCATACTCCTCTAAACAGTCTCACCATCCAAAAGCTTGCAATAAATTCTAAATTATTCGCAACATGTTACTGAGCTGGCACTCAGTAATATCAATGATGCAATTTTCTTCTGCCTTGACACATACCAAATACACTAATAAAGTCTAGCAAATTAAACCTGGATTCACTAGGTGTTATTAACCTTAATATAAAGGAGACAGTTCTGTTAAAAGTCTTGTTTCATTTATCTTTCATATCCCTGTATCTTACCATGGCTCGTGCTGCTTCTTAAAAGCAGACTTTAACTTCAAGGACACAGTCTTTGCTTACAACCTTCAAATTAGAAATGAAGTTTAAAACAGGTAAGAAACTTGAATCAATAGAATCAGCAGAGAAACCATAGGAAGAATAATGAAAGTTAGAAGGAACTCACTAGTATTGCCAGTATGCACTACAAAGGTCTATCTGAGTTTTAGGTACTTATTTACTATTATTTCAAATTACCAGCTAAAGTTAGCACATTTAGCTTCAAAGAACTAAATGCTTAAAGTGATCAAGTTTAATCAAATAATTTTCTCTCCTTTAAGTCTTTGTGGTGTCCCTAAACAAAAACTCTCTACAAAATCTCACAATCTTCTTTCATTTTTGCTCCATTCTTATAAGTATTAACCAGCTTATGGACCACTTTATCACTTTCAGCCTAGCATGAAATTTCATAACAGAAACAAACAAGAAAGCCCATGTTCCAACAAATTTATTACATTCTAGAAGAATTCCCAGAAATACGTGCTTTCTTTCTCACTCAAAATCCATTGTGCCTGCAGATTTCCTCTATTTCTTTGAAACGCTCATGCCATTTCCTTAGCTTTACCATATTTTTGGTCTTTTCATAGCACCCAGAACACTTGATGAGGTCACACCACCATTTCAAGAATCTTTTATTCTGTCTCAATTACCAAACCCTCAATTGCCAGACTGCAGGACTTATTTCAACAACACCATTCTATTTTGGTCACACACTTCAGAAAGATGAAGGTAATTCAGAGCAAGCCCAGAGACCCCAGAGATAGGGTCAGTGAGACTGGGGTGGGGGATGAAGAATGCATTTTGGAAACGGTATCTAGAGGAGCATATCTTGTTCAGCCTAGGAAAACAGGTCTTCTTTACTTAAATGCATCAGAAAGGCTTAACAGTAGAACAGACCACAAAAGCCTATAAGCAACAAAATTTTGGTTTAGGAACAAAAGGACACTGGTTTCTCAAGACCCAGTGGAAGAGGAAGGCTTCTATTCCTTCCAAGGGGGAAAGATCATCAACGGTAGATGAAAAGTACTCTACAATAGCTGGAGATGAAACACAAAAACCTTGAAGGTCATGTGCATTCCCACACTCTTGAATCATATCAGCTGGGATATGCTTCTGACCTGGCTGTCCTGAAACCTGGCACCCTAAAGCCCCTGCTGGGCACACACACACACTCATTTCATCCCTGTCCACGTTAAGGTGGCTGGGTTACACCACACCATTACGCCTTGCCAGCCATTGTCCACCCTTTTGCACTCCCCCTTCTCAGTTTCTTCTCCTGCTGCAGTGCTCCGCTGGCTCTGCTCCCTGTGGTGTTTAACACATCCCCTGGGCAGCCTGGAAGCCATGCAGCTGCCTGCTTTTTTTTTGCCACAGAAAAGTTTTCATCAGGGCAGCAATGACCTCAGTAACAGGCCACTATATATTTAATGAACACAGCTAGCTGGCACCTGCCTGCAGCCAAGTGCAGTGTCAGTGCTGGGGGAAGGAAAAAAAGACAACAACTGCTGAGAGACATGGGATATTAACTGAGAATTTCAGTACGACAGCAGGTTGCAGAGGGCAGCAAAATAAAAAGAACACAAAAACAAACAAAAAATTCCCCAAGAGTGTTAGGACTACAGTATCTAGCATGGCTGCTGTAAACAACCTGCTCATTAGAGAAAGAGAGCTGAAGGCTTGCGCCATTATTTGACAAAGTAAATATGTTTGCTCTGTCTATAAGAAGACCAGATGAGCTACAGAGAGTCTGGAACAATGCATAGAGGAAATTGGCATTATTACAGATGAAAATGCAGCCACAGTTACATTTGATGCAACACTGACAGAAGATAATCCTAAGGCAATATCACAAATGAGAGTAAAAAGAAATGTGATGAAATCACTCAAACACTGCAGAGGCACCTGTCCCAAAGTTATTACCACTTGCACATCATATCTGCTTCTCGAGAAAAAAATAGCAGAAGATCTTGAATACATGCATAGGTAACACTAATAGCTATTCATTTAGGTGGATTTTATAATAAAACTACTTCAGTAGATATCAGTGTTTAAAGTATTAAAAATCATGATCAGTAAGGATCATGCAGTGGGGGCAACAAAACCAGTACAAACGTGCCAAGGGAACAGAACAGTAAGTAGAGTCAGAACTGGCAGTCAGAATTTTGGATGGGAGCAAGGCTCCTGGTGCAAATGATGACTCTTTAAGGACTCAAATCTGCTGGTTAAAAGTGCAGCAAGCAGGGGCTCACATAGAAAATAAAGGATGACTGTAAAAAGCTCTGTCTTGCAGCAGAAATGACACTAGAAATTTCAGATTCATTGAGACACAGATGTCACCATGGAAGCCGTTGGGAATGCTTTAGTGTGTCTTCAACAGCTTAATTATAACAATAAATGAAATACTCATATTGCTTTACAAGTGAAATGAATAATATTCAAAATGGAGCTCATTACTGGGTTTACTCATTTCAGAGAAAGATTATTAGAGATTATTTTAAAGGGGCAGTAATAAATTATCTCCGTGTTTCTAAAAAAGTAGATGAATTAGTATTTCCCAGAGTTATAATTTTAAATATGACATAAGGTATGAACAACGCAGGTTAAACTTTTGTCAGTCATACACTTCTTGCTGCAGGATCATTGAGTCAGTTTCAGATGGAGCAAAATAGAAAGTTTCTATAAAATTCAAAAAAACTAGACATGAAAAATATATCAGCTGAATTTTGAACAACATACATAACTGAAGGGGGCTTTCAAATTTCTTGACTTCAGTCAGATGGAGCACCTCTCCAATGCTACATAACTGGCACTGAGAAACAGAAGTGCACTGAAGCCAAAACAAAGTTGTTAAGCACAATAGGTGCACACAGGGGATGGCAGAAATTATATTTGTGCTAAATATCTGGTCTTCCAAAAGCCCTACTTCAAATACAAATAATCATGTAAGCCAGTAATGAAGCTGTCAGGCTCCCCTGGAGTTGGCAAAGGAAGTGCTAGTGTTCCCAACAGCCAGGCAGGACAATGTTACTGCTCCCTGAACATCCAAGGCAACAGAAACGTCACCAGAAACGTCACCCACTGGTGTCTCACAATGCTGCTTCTTAGGAATAGCAGCTGCAAGCCCAGAAGAGGGAAGAACACTACATTTCCTTTATAAGTATTGTACAGCCTTGAGAGGGGAAAAAGAGCTTCCATTTAAATCCTGAAAAACACACAGAGACAGAGAGAATGGAAAAAAGGAATTTGCATTGGAGAAATTTCACCATTTTTATCAATGTGTTTTGTTCCAGTTGGACTATCTCATTCATCAGCTCATGTGCCCTTTCACAGACCTCCCCATGGACACAGAGGCCATTGGGTCCCTGCCAAAAAAGCAACTGAGGAGGCATCAAGGCTGTGTGCATTTAAAAAAATGTGAACTAAACCAGTGGCCTGAATCCAAGTAAGCCTGTACCACTCTCCCTACTCTGAATGTTATCTAGAGAGCAATGGCACAGAAAGATCACTTTTAAACTTAGTCTCCACAGCTTCTTTGTCACAGCCATATGATAAAAACAGAGTCCTGAGGGTTTTTTTCTGAATCAGGAAGAAAAAAAAAAAAAAAGGCTGTATCCAATCTTTTTCAGACCTCTATGCAAAACATTCTAGCCACCCATATAAATAAACTCAGATTTTCCCAGAAGCATTTCATCCTTTTTGTTCATAAATTAGCAATCTCGACCTTCAGCTTTTAATTTATTTTACTGAAATATTTCTTTCAATAAATGAAGCATTCCAGGTTTGACTTCCTTTGCAACAAAGATTAGTCAGAGAGCATGACAATGCATGTACCAATTTTATTTACTACTCTCCATACAAACTATGAAGGTACAAAGCTGACTACCAGAAGAGTAACAGAAGGTATTAGCAAATTCCTTTCTAAAGCTTCAGCTTATCAAGTTAATGATTAATTAATTTATTAAAAAAGAGCTAAAAGTCCAGGAGCAAAGTTCCAAAGTAAAACAAACTGATTTTACTTGTTCTTAAATCAGTCTCCTAATTCATTCAAAAATGACAGTACCTGTTACCCTGACCAGCAGCTTTTTACTACCTTGCATAGGATTGCAAAGAGTAAACCCACCAAAAGTAATGGATTGACTCGTAGAAACAACTGTTTATAAAATGGAGTCCTTTGCAGAAAAGACTAGGTGTGGCTGAGGGGAAAACAAGAAGCATCTGCACCAAAGCCCCTGCTGTGTTGTCACTCAGCGTATGACAGAGCCCACAGTGGGTTTATCAACCACTCACTGTGGGCACAGTGGGATTGTTTAATTGCACGCCTAAATAATTTCATGAACCACGAGGAAAAAGATCACCCCTCCTGCCTAAGCTCTTCCAAAAAACCTATCCATTATTCATAAAGATCTTCTAATGCCTCTCTCATTTGCCATGTACTGAGTCACTGCAGTGAGCATGGTGACCTTTAGCTGGACTTCACCGACTGTCGTATTTCACAGTTGCCCCACAGAGCAGTGGGATCAGGAAAAGCAGTGTTTGCAAATGGTGTTCTAAAACAAGCATGCAAAGGGGCTGAACCAACCTAGACTGGAAACAAAGTTTTCAAGTTGATAGGTGCCATTAAGGAGGGCAGGATGCAGCGCTCAGATGTCACTCATCCATACGGTCTCCCATTAATGACCTTTGCAAAGGACAAATCAATACTAAGCAGATACTGTATCTACTACTTCTTACTGTGTAGGAAAGGTCAACCCATTTTCATGTATGTATCAGTTCCAACATTACTGTTTTCTGACACGGAACTGCTTAAACCTGGGAATTAAGAAAAAATCCCCATCCTGCACATAACACCATTTCAAAATTAAAGACTTGGAATGGAAACTTATTTCATAAGCAAGATATGATGCTTCAAAAGGAATGTAACGTTCTACCTTGCTATCTATCATGAAATGTTCTCTAAAAATACAGTACAAATGAAATTATAAACAGCATTTATGAGACTGCTTCCTTAGCGTAATCTGGTACCACCTGTCTGTGCCACCACAGAAACAAATATATTTTTAAAACACTAAGCCATTTACAGTCATTTTTTGCATGCCCGCTGCACCTGGTTTTGTTCATATGCACCACCCACAGAGATTATTATCCTTTTATAGTTCACTTAGATGGCATATTTTGAGAGAAGCCTTTATAGAAATACATGTTTTGGTTCTATATTTTAACTTGATCACATTTAACTCAATGCCCAATCTTTTTAGCTTTAGCGAGAAAATTCTGTAATATACATATTGCCACATCTAGGAGATGCTTGGTACCAAAATCATAACTGAAATTTCTGGCCTTTTGTAAAATATATATTTGAATTCCCAAAGTATGATTCAGTTTAACACTGAAAGTTCAAGGATGAACATCAAAACTCTATTACAACAACATTATGTTTAAATGAAAAAGTATCCTGTTGTATATCTTAAACAAACCACAAACTTCAAACACTAAAACTTCAGTCTGGTTCTGGTTATAAGACACTGCTGCACTATTTGATATTGCAAGTGCAAAATCCACAAGGACAACGTTTTAAAATATTCAGAAATCTAGTATTTTAAAATGCTTGCATATGGGGAAAGGGTTATTTAATACTCACAGTAATGAATTTCTGAGTTACATTGACTGCAGCATCACAAGGAGATACTGTACTCCTGCTCTCTAGCTGTATGGAAGTGGAGCAATGGCACTGCCATACATCCAATAAGCAAAGTAATAAAAAGGATCTATAATCTTTTGACGCATACATTTAGTACATTTCGGTAAAGTTTATTACAGTTCTTGCTTCCTCTTCTCAGCATCACTCATGGTTAATGTTGAGAAATGCACAATGTTAAAATCACTCAGCAGTCCACGTTAAGAAAAGAGAAGCAATGTTTTCAAGAATAAAATAGTTATTTCTAATCTTATTGCACTTGAGTTGGTCAAGACGTAAGGCATCTTATTATAAGTTTGTAAATCAGAGAAAACACCCACTGACTCAATTATTTAATTATTTATGGTATTCTCTTGCAAAGCCACATTCTAAGAGTGGTTTCTCTCTGTCACACAGATATGAAGGTAAAACCAAATCATTCAGCTTTGTACCATGGAACAGTGTATATTACCAGATTAGGAAAGTCTATTCTGATGCTATTATCACCCATCTCAGCAAATATAAATCTGAAATTAAGCTCTGTGTTAATTTTTAATTAGTTGATTTTGCCATCACATCAGAAAATCAAATTAAAAAATAATTAAAAAAAAAATAGCATTATCTTGGAGTCAAACACTGGAAAAAAAAGCTATACTTCTGACTGCAGCCATGTGCCAAAAGCCAAATTACAAGCCAGCAAATTAATTTTAAGATTTCTGAAATTACCTGCTGAATTATTTTTTCACAGAGAAAATCCAATCTATGCACTGTGATGCAGGACAGAGCTGCCTGTCTCCCTGTCTTGTCGTACTGCTTCTTTTGATTAGCTGCTATGGCATAGAAGTATAGATTTTTAATATACTTTTATTGCATTTTAGATAGCTGACTTATTGACAGTAGGTTTGGGGCATTTTCTTCCTGAATTTTTATGACTATGCCTTTTTGACGACTATGCTTTTTAAATTTTTATTGGGAGTTAAAAATGGCCAAATTTCTTTATGGAGAGATGACAAATTCTATCAGGTGTGATACCAAAAATGTTCATTTAGATGCAGAGGGCACTTTAAAAAAAAACCAAAAACAAAACACACAAAAAACCCCTCAACACTAACACTGGTATCTTCTTGTCATCTCCCATTGTGCCCTTAAAAATTCGCAAGCTCTTTTAAAGCAGGATCCAAAATAAAACAAGTTGAAGATTTAAGTTCTTTTAAAGTAATCTAGGTTTTTACACAGTCAAAGTCTATTTGCTTACTCCCTAACAACGAAGAACACCCAGTACAATTGTAAGTATTCTAGAAACAGTTACACTTCCTACTGTGCCTCCATAAGCAGAACTGTGAAACAGCAACATTGCAACAACACTGAGAGTAAATGGAAATCAGAATGCTAACTCTCCATGTGAGCACACAGGTCTGCTCAAAAGATTCTGCAGGCTGTGGGTATTGCTGTAACTGGCTGTAAGTGTCTGCTTTTGAAAACAGCTATTCCTTATGGGTGGTCTCTTCCATTTAATTTGGCCATACATTAATGGGTTGTCATCCTGCACAGCATTAAGAGAGGGTTATGGAAGAAGCAAAAAGAAATACTTTCTCTAGAAAGCTGGTGAAGGGAAGGGGCAAACAGGTTATACCCAGCAGTAGCATCCAACTAGAAATCTTGGAATTTTTACACTCTTATATCAGCGAAAATGCAGCACAAAGGTACAAAACAGATTTTCTTCATTACAACTATGAACATTACAATGCTATTGATCTGAATTCTCTGATGTGTTTTGGAGAAATATTTACTTTCAAGGAAGAAAATATAATAAGAGGAATCCATGACATTCTTTACTTGCCTTAAGAGTATCATTAAAAGCAGGCAACTAAACTCAAAGCATCCACATTCTGTGATAAAGATGTATTTTATGAAATAGCAAGAGTTTTCTGAAACAAATCCCTAAAACCAATAACCAGGTGCCTAAGTTGTATTTTCGCCATGGTGCAAATCAATGGCAAGAAGTGTGCCTTCAGCATACTCCAGCCTGAACTTTCAAAGGAATACTTGATTTAGAGAATTAGTTCATTTTCGTGCCCATACCCAGAAGCTCCAACACTCAATGTTACCTTTTCTTCCTTTCTGCTCTTAAAAATTACACTAAAACTGCTTGAAAAGGTATTTTATTACTCCAACAGAAGCACCTGTTGTAAAACAATGTACACATTCCAAGAAGCTTTTTGTAAATTCTCACAAGCCATTACACCCTATTTAATTTCATCTGAATTTTATCCATGTCGTTGCACCTAGTCCCACCTTACTATCTTACTGTACCATCTTACTAATAATCACTTCTGAAATTACAAGTCCTAGATCTTAATTAAAACTGTGGACTTGTATTACAGCAGTAAACTAACTGCAGGACTTTGAGAATTTGGGCATCTGGGAGAAAAAGAACTGATATGATCCAACACTTGATTGTCCAAATACCTTGTGTATTAAAAGTGAGATGTTTTCTTTTGGTATGACAGATGACCCTTAGAAAATGGCATCACATCAAAGTCATCAAAACAGTACAGGCCTAACCAACTATCAAGTGCATCATACAACATCTGAAAAAAAGATTATTCTACCTGTATCGAACATGCTCAATCGTGTCATATGTCAGCTTGCTGCTGATATTCTGACTATGAGGGTTGCCTAGGAGACAACAGAGATACAGAAATTAATCATTAATCACAATTTTGTTATTAAATTTCTCTTTTATCAAAATATTACACCAAGTGAGCCTGAAAGATGATTAAAAAAGAGTCAATGCATATTTCAGAGCAATGCCTTGAAGCCCTTTAGTCAAGAGAAAGGACATAAAAGAGGCTGAAGCAATTATGACAGACCTGGAAACTTCAGCTGGATCTCTTACTAATACTTAGGCAGTTCCCCTGAAAAGAAAATTAAACTGCATATGCACAAATATACTAGGATAAATTACAGACAGAATGCACATTCATAAATGTATTTGTGCAGTAGCTAAGAAGAAAGAGACAGGATCAGGAGATCAGACAGACATGATCAGACAGACAGAGAACAGACAATTATGATTGGACAGCAGAATTAATCCTTAGTTTTTTAGTGTCTGAAATTCAAATAATTCATTGAAGTATAAATTTTATTGCAAAATTAGTAGCCACCTTAGCCCAGCAGCACGAGCACATATAACAATTAAGACAGCATGATTTTATCTTCTTGAGCAAAAAAGATTATAGCAATATTCACACAGGTACAGCACACTTTCCTATTAGCAAATACTTAAAGAACATGCCAAAACAGAACAGTTTGGAAAAGGAATAAGAAAAAAATTGCTATACTATTACAGTTTTTGCAGTAGGCTCCAATATTAGCTACTCTTTACAAAATTTAAAAATTACCCGACTGAAAGCTGTTGAGTGAAGGTGTTGAAAATAATAACTTTAGAGCTCAAACCCCAAACTAATACTTACACTTTTCATGTCTGATGTTGCATTTCTGTAATTTCCAATTCAAATATTCTCAATTTAGAAGTGAGACTATCTCTTACTTATATTACTTTCCCTCATTTACACATGCAACAGCTAAACTGCAGTTCTTTGGGCCTGTGGATTATCACCAAGAAAATAAAAAAGCTGCAAGTCAAACTCCCCTTTCATTCACATCTGTGTTTGTTAAATTAACTCTTTCTATACAGCATTTACTGTCCTCAAGAGTATGAGATGTAACTGAAAAAAAGGATAATTGACCATGCTGGAGCTCTTGTCATCATTTTAGATGAAAACACCAATAAAAAGATACAATTTGTTCTCCTATAGCATTAAAGGTACTATGCAAATCTGCTCCAAACTGGTAGTACTGCTATTTCTATTCACAAGCACTCAATTGATTCACAAATTAATTTTTTTTTCTGCCACAGATGGTACTTATTAAAAGGGTTGAGCCCAATGTTGTTTGAAATAACTAAGATCAGAGTGCAGACATTTCACTTTAAAATGTCTGTGGTAACAGAACATTAATTTTAGTATCACTGGCATGCACTTGAATAGGAGATCTTGAATGCAATCAAATCAATGTATTTTGTTATAACAGAAAAAAGCCCCTATCCCTATCAAGAATAACACTTATTTTGTAGGGGAACTTAAATTCATGCTCTGGATCCCAGCCTTGCCAGCATTCAGGTAAAAAAGAATAGGGGAAAATGACATTATGGCACATTGGAAATTGAAACTACCCAAAACTCTCAAGTGGCTCGGCCAGGTGATAAGCACAAGTGTGCCAGTGCTAGAGTGAACAAGCATTTTCTTGTAAAGCAGTGGTACCTAGTTCCCAAGTGAGGAATCCCTTTGTTCCAAGTATCAGGGAGCACAAGAAAGACACAAAACTAGAAGAAAGGACACATGACCCACAGATAGTAACACATCATAGGAAATTTGATTACTTCAGCAGGACTACTCACAGCATAATATTGTGCAGTGTATTTTTTCTGGTTCAGCATGAGTCACTCTAATGCAAATTGTCTCACACAGTAACAATATTTCTTCAACAATGGATGCTGCTGACTTTGTATAAAATCACACTCAGTATGTGATTTTTGGCTATGTAATAACATTAGAAAGAAATGAAAGATTTAGGTAGAGGCTCTGGGGATGAAGTACTTACAGGTGGTGCTGTAATAGTTAAATCTCCACCCAGATATTATGCAATTCTGTAGATACTTTTATTCACATTCCTCTGTGCACGATTGCTTTGGCAATACCTATCCTTTTCCTGAGTAGGCACCCAAGTCTAATAGAGCAGAGCAAAGTCTAATAGCACCTATTCTGTGCCTAAATTCACTTGGGATCTATGAGCTAAGCTTTCTCAATAAAACGCTTATGATGTGTCACAGTATAAGCTTTTTGTGATGACTCTCACTGAGAAGGAGGGTGGTTCTGGATTCTGGTACTTGCATAAGAAACTAGGCTTGCATTTTGTGTGGAAAAAAAACCCAAAGAATGAACAGTGCCTATAGCTACACTGTATTTCTTTATCCCAAGCCTGGTGCCCTAACTCTGAGGCAATAGAGTCATGCTCCCTTTGATTTTTCTTCTTCACCAACATCAACACATCCTTGGCCACCAAAGAATGAAGCTAGGGGTGACACAAAGGGCCTACGCCTCCTTTGTAAAATTGCTGGTCCTCCAACTACTCTATAGCAGTGTTAAAAAACCTGCAGAAGGTCTCTTCCAAGAGGCCCAGTTTTGAATGGTTTAGATGGAAGCTTGAGAAGACTAATGGGAATGTTGCTTTGCACTTACCATAAACGTTGTTTCTGAGGTCATCAGTAAAAGCTTTAAGTAGACTCTCTGGGAAAAGTGCTGAACCAGCATGGTCAAGGTAAGTAATTCCTAAAATACAAATAAAATTACTGGTTTCAATTTTTAAGATTTAATGCCATTTTCTCCCATAGACTACATTGTGAAGTGCACCATTCAAACATCCCTTTTAATTCACTAGCAGAAAAATTTTAAAAAAGGATGAAACAATAGAAGCTAAACGTTTTGATTACCTGTGTATAATTTTTAATTAAAACGAAAGAGGTCCTTCCTTCTATGCTTAGATTACACATCCTTTGGATGAGAAAAATCTTTTGTTTGGCGTGTACAAAACTGAGCAAGCTGGTATCTTCAGCCATAGTACCTTGCTACTTCTAGGTACTCCCTATTATGAAAACTATTACCACAATGATAATAATTATTATTAACAGCAACAGCAACAGTAGTGTTTTCTCCTTGCTGACAGGTAAAGCAACTCTCTCAAGAATTTGGCAAGGCCTAGATCATGTCTGAAGCCCGAAGACAGGACTAGTATAAGTTTTAATGTATTTAACCATGTCTCGCCACTCTACTGCACTTAACATTCAATTCATTTTAAAAATCTCCTTTTATATTATTAAGCAATTGCAAAACTTTAAAATAAATGCTTATTGGAAATGAAGGCTTTTTCATGTTTGGCCATTTTAGATTTCTTAATCTTTAGCAATTATTCTTCCATTTCTCCAGTGTGTTTCATGCTCTTTATTAGTTTTTTCATTTCACTTACCTTAAGTATTTCAACCTATTTCAAATTTTAATAATGATGAATATGATTAAGATTAGAATTTATTAAGTATTTTAAAAGTCTTCCCTTTCCACATGGATTTAAAATTGAGTTAAGCTTTAAACGAGAAGCCTTGACACTTGGAAATATATATTATTATATATTATGTTACTGTAGCAGTGATCCAGTGGGTAAAGCTGTGAGGCAGTGCTAATAATAAAACCAATCCAGACACCCACCCCCTATTTTCAAAAGAGAAGATCCCTCTCCTGCCTTAAGATTTCCTCACTTAAAGTGTCTAGCAGAAGCAGAATTCTTAATAATGGCTTGAAGTCAATCAAATGTTTTGAGGTGCTTCAAGGGGTGGAGCATGGACAAAACCAGGGTCAAAAACCAGCTGTACAGGTTTTTTAGGTTTTTACTTTTTTAAAAAAGAAGAATCCTAGGAAGTTTCTCCCAAGCAGTATGAAGCAGCACACACAAGCACTCGGGGGTCAAAATGCACATGGAGGGAGGTCTGTCCTGCTCAGCTCCCTGCCGGAATTCAGGGCTTTGGAGGGAGAGAGGCACACTGCCCATGGCAGGACACAGCCAGGCCCCTGTCCGGTGCTGTGGCACAGCTTCTGCCAGCAAGGGGACAGCAGCTTTCCCTCCAGCAGGACGTATGCTCACCATGGCCACCCCAGGACCTGCAGCTGGGCACCAAAAGCTCAGGCAGGCCCTGACATGGAGCTGAAGTGTGGAGCAACAGCCACAACCTCCACCAGCTCCGACAGCAGCAGTGAGGGCATTAGGAAGCCCACGGTCACTCGCTACAGCTGGGAGACCTGGGAAAGGCAGGACTGGCGCTGAGAACGGGAAGAGGCAGCTCTGAGCCAGACACAGGTGGAAGGACTGCTGTCCTGGAGGGAACCACGTAGGCCAACACTCTTCCAAGAACACCTCCACAGAGGTGCCATTTGGCTCTCATGGGCACCAGGAGCACAGCCCGGTGATGCTTGTCTGGGAGCAGCTGCCACGTTTGGACCTTTCCAGCCCCACAGGGTAACAGAACTGAAGTCATTACACAGCCCTACAGCACAAGCAAAAACCAGGCAACCAGCTGAGGGTCTTCACACACAAACCATCCACTGACAAGGGGGAAGCACTTCCTGTCATGATCAACACTCCTGTGAGACAATGTGGACTAAAGGACCTCTAGGTAAAGGCCCCTTATGTGGTTTCTCAAATTTGATTCCTTATGTAGCTTGTGATGAAGGACAATATGGCAGTTTTGTGAAATGGAAGTACAAAAACCAGCTAGTCATTTTTAAAACTCCTCCTCTGGGTATAATACTTTTCAAATCTGTGAGGAAATTTGGCTGAGGAAGGAAAAATTATTAATTCTTAAACTTTTATTTTATATTTAATGCTGCTGTTTAATTGAAATCAGAGAACAGTGTTTAATACTCTCTCTCACTGCCCCAAAAAAGAAATGGGCTCTCTCATCTTTTGAGACTGTACTGAAACAAATATCTTCATTGCTATTGCACTTTTATGATGTAGTTTTGCCTTGCTGTCTTATTTCAACAAAACTGTATTTTTAAAGGCAAGAAAAAAAAAGTGGCACATGTATAACACCATGAAAAAAACACATTAATAACTTTCACTGTGCTTTTCCCTGGTTTAATAACATTTGCTATTTTATCTTTATTGAATGCACATTAACCAAAGAGATTTGTCAGTACGTAGAGAACAATACAGTTCCCGTTGTTTCACTGTGGTATTTAGTATATAGGTTGTCAGCACTATGAAATGATACTGTTTATGGGAAATAACAGGAGAAAGAAAATATAATATGATCAACCAAAAAAACATTAAAATGCAATATCCATCAGGACGTGGTTTCATTGCTCAGGGAAAATGTAAAATTAACTTTTAGTTTAATTTACATACTATTATGTTTGGAGTGTGTAACTGAGTTCACCGGTCTAATAATATACCAACTATTTGATAAAATCATATTTCAGAAGTAGAAGGGTTTTTTTATATAAGTATCAAAAAACATTCAGTGTGTTGGCATTAGTTATGGAAAGTTATTCAGACAGAGTATCGGTTCATAAGCTGCAATATTCATATGATAATATCCTTGCAGATTAATTTTACATGGGGAACTCTTGGGGAACCAACACAATCCAGTCTGTACTGCTGAAAAAGTCCCAGCCCAGCTCTCTGATCTCCTTACGTGCTACAATTCACCTCTTAACAAAGCATTTACCATCTCTGTGTGCTCTTGGCCTTTTGTAAAACTTCATGAGTGCACACCTACATACAGCCTCATAAATGCCAGGGGACCAACCAGTTTAACTGAACATTTCTATCTCTTAAAAGAAAAAAGATAATTTAATTTGAAGCATTTCAAAATTAGAGTTTAAGACCAAGTGAGAACATTCAACTGCACAAAGTCTGAGAATCTGCAAAGCACGCAAGGCAAAAAAGAAACTACCAGATTAATCTTTGGGAGCCAAATATCTGCTTCTGACAAAAGCACACTTCCCTAAAATGTGACTCTACCTGACTTAGAAGAAATTGAAGGCCATCATTTGATGAACTGAAAGTAGAACAAGGCAGTTACATCTTTACTAAATCTTTTAGTAACTATCAAGCTGTGTATATGTCTACCATCCAGAGGATGGTCTGGAGGGGAAGCACAGAGAGATCATGGAGGCACTTCCTACAATGGCCTGGTGCCACATGGCACTAAGCGACTAAGCTTTCTCCCGCTTCACACCTCACCCATAAACCCATGTCTTGTCACCCAGCTCCTCTCTGGCTAAATGATTACTACTTTGGTATTATGTAATATGTTCTTGTAATCTTTGAAATTGATCTTGGTGCTACACATTTCCCAACTTTGTAGAAGTATCACTTCCAAAAATAACCAATTTACCTACGTACCATCTGGACGCTCTGTGTTCACCTCCTTAACCTTTTGTTATTCTGTGATTCTACTACAGTCGCCAAAACAAGCCAACCTGAGCTGTGGCTTCACAGATTACTTCTCACAGCCCTGGCACTCCAGAATTCTTGCACTCCATCTGATTATAGGCTGCCAGTTATATTGTCAAAAGTCTCATAATAAAGAATGAAATGTGTAGTTACAAGGCAGCAACTCTACAGAGTCATGAATTTTGATTGGTGGATATAATTGCAATTCAGTAGGATTATATACACAATATTACTTGAAAAGCAGATACAGACAATGCCCTGGGGAGAGAGAATATATCTTAAATATGGCAATATTAACAAAACCAGTATGAAATAGATTATATGAAAACAAGCTGAAGGCAAAATTAAGCATTATCTGTCAAAAGATAAATATCACATTTCCATACACCAAACGATAAGCAGGAGAAAAAAGAAGTGACAAAATAGGGACAAGTGGGCTCTACAGAGGTTGTAGGCAAGTGTGGTATCATTTGGACACAGAGAGGTTTTAACTGGTACTATCACATCAGGTACCTCAGATTCATAGAATCATGGAACGATTTGGGTTGGAAGGGACCTTAAAGATCATCTAGTTCCAACCCCCCTGCCATGAGCAGGGACACCTTCCATTAGACCAGGTTGCTTGAAGTCGCATCCAACCCAGTCTTGAACACTTTCAGGAATGGGGCATCCACAACTTCCCTGGGCAATATGTTCCAGTGCCTCACCACCCTCACAGTAAAGAATTTCTTCCTAATATATAATCTAAACCTACTCTCTTCCAGTTTGAATCCATTCCCCCCTGTCCTGTCACTACATGCTCTCATAAAAAGTCCCTCTTCATCTTTCTTGTAAGCTTCAGGTACCAGAAGGCTGCAATTAGGTCACCCTGAAGCCTTCTCTTCTCCAGGCTGAACAATCCCAATTCTCTCAATCTTTCCTCATGAGAGAGATGTTCCATCCCTCTAATCCTCTTGGTGGCCTCCTCTGGCTTGCTCCAACAGGTCCATGTCCTTCCTGTGCTGGGGACTCCAGAACTGGATGCAGGCCTCCAGGTGGGGTCTCAAGAGAGCAGAGCAGAGGGGGAGAATCACCTCTTGCCCTGCAGGCCACGCTGCTTTGGATCAGCCCAGGACACAGCTGCCCTTCCAGGCTGTGAGCACACAATGCCAAGTCATGTCCAGCCGCCAGGTTATTTCAGTAATCTAAGTCAGATACCCTTTAGAGTCAGCTCCTTCTTCCCAGTCACTGCATAAGACTTAGCTCCCCCAAGGGATGCTCCTAAATTAAATGGCAAAAGTAGCTTTAACTATGTAATGTACTACATACAACCTTTCTAAAAGTGCCTGAAGCCCCTGACACAGGGTATGATATGCCTACACACTGTATGGACAGACACACAGATAAAGATCCTCATTACACAAAGCCATTAATGAAGTGCATTAAAAGAAAAAAAAATCCTACTCATATGGCTTAAGACTTGCTTTTGCTGGATGTTTTCTGGATTAAACATTCAATGAATATTTTTACCTGCACCTTCAGTTCTTCTTCGGCATTGATTTAGTCAAAAACTATCATATCGGAGTATATTTTTTCAATAAAAATATGCCTCTCATCTAAACAGTCCTGTTCTGCTAGACAAGGTAATGTTTTATTTCCCTTGACTAGAGCCAAGGAGCACTTCAAAAGACCACAAAAGCATAGTGCTTGATGGACAAGGCCATAAATGCTCAAAGCCTGAATAGTTACCATGCAGTTAAAGGAGACACTGTTCCTCAGCATGATTTGACTTAATTGTTACAGGTCTGGTGAAGGAACGCAGCAGTCAGCCTGCAGCCATGGGGCACATTCTGCTTTCCACTGCCAGTCCACCAAATTCATCAATTCAAGTAAGCACAGCTTGACCCCACTGCCAAATGCTGCTCTGCACTGAGCTGCAACCAACCTGGATAATGGTACCGATATTCTAAGGGCTGCTAACCAATTACTGAGTTCCATGGGAAAATAGTGTTTAATTAATGTATTTGAGTGTTTGACTTGATGGATTCATTACAAAAAGCAAAGCATGAAATGTGCAATTACATTTATCCATAATAAGTTCCCATTATTTCTCTCCACGTGCTACTGGTTTGCATTGTTTGCTCTCATTGCATTATTACCTACAGCAAAATAGGCAGAACATCAAAACCCTTTACAGTGAATACCACACACTCTCTTTGCTTGCTGTACTCCTCAGCAGGGGCAATACCAACTCCACAAAAGCTCTTTAGGTGGATAAGGTTGTTCAGTGTCATTCTGCACTGACACTGTTCTATGTACATGAGTCCCTACTTGCAGCTTTCAGTTTACAGCTTGCTGGTACTGAGGAAGATGTAAGCACAGAAGAAAACAGTGATTTCACATTTATTAAGAAATCACATCCAAGCCTATGTATTTTTCACAGCTACAGGAAAAAAAAAACAAACGCATGCCATCAAATTTCATCATTTGCTAACTCCTGTGCTAAATGAGACTGCAGTAAAGGGATCAATCAGCACTCACCTTCATTCATTTGGCCTACCTGTAAGGCACAGCTTTACTCAGTGTATCACTGGGGCAGGATTAAATATCGACTGCGGTCAGTGATGTTATTTCCAGTGACACCTTTAATGGGTTGTATGAGACCGGTTGAAGTCTTACTTGTAGGCATGAGCCAGAGGTACTCCAGCTTCATATGAATAACCTACTGCAGCCTGCCTGGATGTCTTTGGATGAAATATACATCACAAGTGATTCATATTCATGCATGTCTTCAAACAACTGCAACTTGCTCAGGCCGAAACCAGCATTCACACCTCCCTAGCAAAGATATGACCATCTTTCAGTCTTTCTTTTTTCCCTTTCTCTCTGATGCAATTGATCAAATGAAAGAAGAGTTAAAAGAGTACATACTCACATTCTTCTATTACCAGAAAATGCTTTTGTTGGTTTTACTGAAAATTTCACAGAAGCATTCACTTTTGTCTAGGAAAGAGGTGCTTTTGTGTAGAAAAGAGAATTCCCACTGGAGATGAAAACACGATGGTAAAAAGTAATGTTTAAGGAAACAATATAATAATTGTTTATAAGAGCGTACTCCTGCTCTTTTTTCCTTCCTTTTCTTCCCATAAAACAGTCACAGACTTTCAACAACATGCCAAGATAATGTTTAAAACTGACTTTTCTAGTCAGTTCTACTTCTTGCTCTGTGACCTGAAATAATGGGCTTCATATAAAATCTAGGACAAAATAGTGACTACATATCCTCTCCAAAATATATCAAATGAACTGTGCAGAGATATATAGAAAGCCTTTTAAATTATTTTATGTGCTTCCAAAAGCACTAGAAGATAAACTAAGTTCAAAACAAAAACCAAAGAGTAACCCTGTTCTTCACCCTTTTCCCTTAAAACTCATTTCATTACACGGAAATAATTCACTATGAGCCTCTGGCAGCTGGAGCCTTGGGCTGAACTTGCAACCATAGCAATAATTAAACGCCCACATGAGAACTGGTACACACAATGAACACTCAATGACAGACAGCAAAAATCAATTATCCCCACTGTTGCGGCCCTGCAGAAGTACTTTCCAGCCATCATTCCTTCCCAATGACAAGACTACATTAATGCCTTGTTTGGCAAATGCAACAGTCCTTTTCTCTGCTGCTTTTTCTGGCAAAGAGGCAAGGCTTCTACTGCAAACCAGTGGTAAAGTTATTCTCCAATGCAAACTCTTCACACGAGGCTCCCCACAAACATTTACAGTCTTTGATTTACTTGTACCATCCAGCAAAAAGTCCAAGAACAAATAGTGAAGATCAATTTCAGTGATGTAAGAATAAGCAAAACATAAATTTCCGTTCAGTGTAAATTTGATCTTTCAGGGAAAAATATGTAAAACCAAATGACCACATTACCAAGAAGAACTGTGCATAAATTCAAGGACTGTGGAATGAAGAGTGTGAGTGAGGACTTTAGCGAAAACCACACTCGTGAGAGGAGAAGTTTAAGAAGATTCTCCTGGCTCACAGTGGGAAGTCCTTTGCCACAACACTCATCAGCCAAGCTACCTTCATATGAAAAACAGGCAGGTCTATTTGCTCAAACCAGAATAGTGCTTCAGAATTGTATCTTCCTAGTAAGAAACTACATCTCAACCTCTAGACTGTTTTTCCATGATCAGTGTATTCTCGTATCTCCCATGTCAGCATTGCTTTGCTTTAATATCTCTCTTCAGCCACTGTTCTTTAACAGGTATTTCTCCCTTGACAACCCAGCAGCATCCCACCACCTGCTCTGGCTAAAAATGCCATGTTCCTTTATTCCTAATAAATGATGATTCCAACAACTCATTTCAATCCCAGTCATGTCTCTTACAGCTGGAAGCCTTTTCTCTATGAACAACAGGGGATTGGAGAGCAGGAGTGGGGGAGCAGAACACACATTCTAGAAGATGATCTCAGAATTTTGGGAACCTGAAGTAAGTGTCCCTAAACTTAATGGAAAAATACCTCCTTAGAGCAACACATCCAGATCTCTTGGGTTACACTCCTAAGTGTTACTCCTTATCTGATTTACACTCCTAATTTATTGTATGTAATCAGAAAGAAAACAGCATTATTAAACCAGGGAGAGATTTAATGCTTGAAATGCCCATATATAATGCTTGACCAAGATCTCCTGTATCACCTTTTCACCAGTGAGAAGCCACCAACAAAGAGTGAAACCACAAATAGAAGACAGCAACAACAGTGCATAAAAATGTTAAGCGTTGGAGTTTCAATATCTTTACTGAGTAAATACTTAAGACTTAATACAAACAATTTACTTTTAATAAGGCAGAGAAAATATTGAGACTTCATTAGGGAGATAGTAAGCATGCATGAAAAACCATGTATAAGTTTTTCTTCTGGATATGTATTGGGTTAATCTAGACATTTTTCCATTATAAAACCTTTTGGCTCCAAGTTCCCACAGATTAGTTTATACTTCGTAGTAATTTGATCCAAGCTACTCTCTCAGGTGAAACTATTCAACTATAAACAGACAAACCTAAATGGTAAGATTATACTCAATTGCTCTATCTTCACTGAAGTTCACTGACCACATTAGGTATGCAGATGTCAATAACAGATCTTATTAAATAACATTATTTCTTATTTAGGTTTTTTTTTTTAATAAGAATTGTTTTGTAAATTTTTTCGGGACTGACTATAATTTCCTGATACCTCCACAAAACTGTAACACTTCAATACCAAAAGCATCTCCTAACTGGAAAATAAAATTGTTCCCAGTCAAAACCAAAAATCTAACAGACACAAGTTTATGTAAATAATTTAACAGGTATGCAATTAAACATTGGCATAAATGTTCTGTTACTATCTTATTATACTCAATCTAAATTAGTTTCCGTGGGTTATTTTCCATTTCTTAGGAGTATTCCCAAGCATAGATTCGAATACTCAACAACTGTTTTCAGAAATGTACTAAGGATGAAAAAGTACATTTTTCAAAAAATACTGTTATAGGAAACCAAAGTTTTTAATTCTGAAACAGTTTGACAACTGCAGACATTAGTTAACTAGTTCTGACAAAAATACCAGCTTCCTAATGAGTAGGTGTGAACACAGCAGTATGTGAGAGAAATCCTACCTAATACAGGCCTGCTTTAAGTACAAATAACAGCATGTAGCTTCCAGATACTCAACTTCTTTTTTAAATTCCCTGATGTCCAGCATGTTAAAGCTTTCCAAAAGAAAACTAAAAATCTCTCGAGCTATTGACACAACCACATCATTTACAACCCTATTTCTAAAGGATGCCTAGCATGTGACACAACTTTTGGAAGTTTGGTGATTGCTTTTCATCTGACTTTGGGCAGCAATAATCCACTGTTGGACACTGCCATAAAGCTGTTTAGAAGGAAGAGTTTGTGGCTCTTCCAGACATTACCTTGCACTGGGTACAGACACTATATTTTCAGAGGGCAGGCTCTCTCAACTCAAAGGGCTGGAACCTGACAAAAAAAAATCTTTTCTGAAGTCCAGTGACTTGAAAGGAACCCATGCAGAGTCTGATTGCATTTCTGCTATTCTTCAATGAATAACCAAAGCAGAACTTTGCGTTCAGGTCACAGAGATCTCAACTCTGCAAAGAGAAGCAAGCTCCACTCAAACATGAGAACACGCATGATGGTATCCAGAGCCTTTGAAATAATTAGAGGCTGTGCTGAACTCTGAGTTAAATCATTAACAAATGCACTATAACTAGCACTTCCTAAACATACTGCACTGATTGCCTTTCTGGTTCCAGGCCAAGTTAAAGAGCTGGGTTGCAATCTCCACAGAAGCTTAAATGACCTTTGAAACAAGTGAAATTTTCCTTTTGTTAATCAAAAGCACTGGACTGCTCATATAGCTGGCACCTACAGAACACCTTCAGTCTCTAGGGTATGCATGCACTCTTTAAAAGTCTGACTATCAATTTTAAAAGTGCAACATTTTTAATAATCTATTGACAAGAGGAGCGCTGTAATAACAGGCAAAAGTAACAGAATCTCAAAATTACATAAATCAATTTACTTCAGTCAGTTACATCAAATGAAGAACTGCTCCAGAGGTGTGCTAAGGCATGCAAGTGATCGTGTGTTTTCTTCAAGCATGTTGTACACCTTTATTTACAAATATGCACAAAAGTGCCTGTGTATGCAGTGCTGAGATGGGTATATGAATATACGCACAGAAGTATCCCCTTAAGAGGATAATTAGTGTTTTCATGTTGCTTCTTGTAGTAGAACATAAGGAAAAGCAGATGTGAACCAGAAGACTCTCTTCCCTTACAGCTCTTTTCCACTTTCTCTTCTCTAGTGCTTATTCAATTGTACATTTTTATATTTTTGGCAAAGTCATAACCTAGAAGCCATCCCATCTGCTTCCAATCAAAATTAACATCTACAGAACATCATCAACACTCAACAAAAAGAAAACCAACTTTCGGTAACAATACACTAACCAGAGTTACCAGTGAGTATCTTTGAAGAGAGCCAGGCACACTTCTAACTTGAATAAATTTGTATCCACTATAGAATTCCAGTACTGGGGACTGAAATCCAATGCTGCTCAGCTCTGCGCAAACCCACTCAGTCAACTACTCCTCCTTTGCATTTTTGTTTACCAGAATGCTCTATGTTTAAATAAAAGCAGTATTTGGGGCACCTCTGAAGCTAATCCGATTTAGAGACTAAGAGATATGACTATCTCAGCACCATAAAAACCCAATAACAGTCTGACACTACAGATATATATACAGAATTTCATTTTTGGTAGCAACCTTCCATTGGATACCTCTGGTACAAAAATGAGTTTCACAGTTCTTCCTTTTTTGTTTTTGTTTTTTTTGTTTGTTTGTTTGGTTTTTTTGTTTGTTTTTTGGTTTTTTTTTTCCCACAGAACCAGCAATAAAGCAATTACTACATCATCCCAGTTTTACAAGCATACACCTGTGCTTCACTAAATGATGGTGTAATTTCTCTCAATTAAAGGGCTTCTTTCAATACTAATGACTTTAGAAATTAAAGAGAATTATAATTTCACCATAAATTATTCAAAGTACTAAATACAAATGGCCTCATTAACACTAGACTAGCTTTGAGAATGAGCAAAATATTATGCATTGAAAAACAAATATGCCAGTATCCCTAATCTCTGAACTCTGAGCTTAAATTCACAACTCTGCCATAACACCAGCTATTGCACTTTGCCTCAAAGCATCTAAGAAAACATGATGTATTTAAAAATCAGGGTCTTCCCCCACAAGCTGTATAATATTTGAATAAATGAGAAGACCAGACACAATGTTCATACAATGTATCTTAATCAATTTCTGACACAAGGTACTTGAAAATACTATCTAGCTAAAACTACACATAGCATATGCTGCTTCCAGAAGTGACTACAGGACTGGATTCCAAGTATGGGTAGCAATTTCCTATGCGAGGCCTCCTCCATAACTAGCACAGCCACATGGAATGTGCTGGAATTCCTTAGGCAAGCCAAAGGCTGCTCCTTCTTTACAAACCACTTCTACCAATGCTGTACAAATCAGATGGCTGAACACACCTCTTCCTTACACAGGCAGAGGATGTCTGGTGACACATGAAGAGTTACACAAGCCAAGAAATTCAGGAATTGATTCTTTAACACAAAGTGAGGATGGAGAGGAATTTTAAGTGAGGTGAGCATTATTTATGACAATGAATGATCTAATTAATAATGAACAGTATTATCATAATTGGAAAAGTAATAGTAATTTGCTAATATTTCAAAGCTAACTTATGCACTGTTAATTTTCAAATATTTCCTCAGACTTGCTATAACTAGAAGAAACATTTCAGAATAGTATTGAGCTTCAGTAATGAGCTCTTTTTATAGCCTCAAAATTTCTACTTTTTGTTGAAATTCTGCTTGCAGACATTTTATTACCATATTCCCCCAAAGCAAGTATGTTTAAGGCAACAATAGCACATTTGGTTCCCATCACTTGCATTCTAAAGCTACTTATTTGTCATTAAGATGAAATTAACTTGTAATTCCCGTTTCTTTTTAGCAAAACTGTGTGAACATTTTTCACCAAAAATTCACCCAGGAGATGTAAAAATGAAAAACCTAAACACATCAAAACCACATTCTAAAGCAGTTAATGAAGGTTCCTAGTGGAGCACAGAAAGGCCAAGGTAAGGCTAAGGGCTTTAGAAAATGTAGCAAAGCAACAACAAAATTAAAATGGTTAAATAAAAATTTAAACTTTAAAATTAGTATGTTAGTATGCCCACATTTGTGTCCTTAGTTACAGCTACCTCAAGAAGGATCTGATTTTCAAAGAAGTGTAAGATCACAACTATCGTAAATCTGGTTCAGTCAGACATCTCAATGCCCACCACATTTCATATTAGAGTATTAAAAAGTCAAACAACTAATAGGAAAAAACTATGGGTCAAAAAACCCTGAAACAATGATAACTCAAAGAATGCATCTAACTCAGTGCATATACAACAATTGGTTCTACATGTTTCATTCCAGATCTATTTACTTCCAAAAACTCTCCAAACTTGTGCCATAAATACTGGAATGCAAATGATCCCTATTATGTCTTGTAATCACCACCATAACAAAATTAATGCCTCCCCAATAGAAAACCTAGAATAAGCCCAGGCAATCAGCTGCACAGAATGCTGGCTTCATGTGAGATAACTGCATTGAGGAAGTTTGTTTGCAGATGGAAAGCAAGAATTCCTCAATATTTTGTACAGACACCAGATATCTGGTTCTTTGCCTCCACAGAAAATTAGGATAAAGTGAACATCGTGAGATCAGTTATTGCACACTGTATACGGAGTACTTTTTTTTTTCTACAGACCAAACTACAGGCTTCTCTTCTCCCATTTCTGCTGATTGAGGGACAAGAAGAAAGGTATTAAGGGGCAATTTTTTCCCCATGCCTACCCTATGTTCTTTTCCCCCCTACTCCCCTTCCAATTTGAAACAGTTTTCTTCCTTCTGCTGTGAAAGATGATGCTTTGTGTTCTCACCACAGTGAGAGTAAAATTCACAGATTTATAGAAAGAGATCCATTTATTTATATTTTTTTTATGTTTAAACTTGTACATATACCCATCGTAATGATTGCTCAGTGGAAAGACAATAAGAAACAATCAGTTTTGATAGGAATAGATTCTTTCCGATATAACTTTTTTTCTCTAGTGTTTCATTTTTTCTCTTGTACTGCTGTCTACAAGCCAGGAACCCCAGCCAACATACATCCACAGACTATATATGTTATAGAAATCAGACTGCTGATTTCTTCTGAGTCATTCCACATGGAATACACAGCGCAGTGAAGTAGATTCAACATATGCAACACTGGCTACAACTTATTTGAATTAAGAGCCTAAACAGTAAAATTTCTCCTCCAAATTCAGCTATTTCTGTTCCACAACTAAGGGGAAATTAAATCTACATTGTGAAACAAACCAAACCAAAACCAAAACAAAAAAAACCCCCAACCAACCAAACAAAAACTCCAAAACAAAAACAAAAAAAAAACCCCAAACAAACCAACCAACCAACCAACAAAGGATATATGTAGTGACTAGAAAGACCACAAGTCATGTAGCTAGATTATAAAACAAACAAACCAACCAATCAAGCAACCACCACATACAAACAGAATCCTTTGTCCTAAAGTAAAGAACCCAAGAAGGACTCCCTTCCATGCTTCACCCCTCATACCTGGAAGATTTTTATATTTATATTATAAATTTTACTCATTGGAGAAATTCACCTGTTGTTCAATACAACCCATGTAACCATCCAAATAATTTTTAAAGACACAATATATTCTCTAAACATAAAGTTTAGGAAGCATTTGAAGAAGTCAGAACTAGGCAAAGCCAGGTTTCCCCCAAAATTCCAAATATCCACTCATTATAAATCATTTCACATATAAGATTGAGAAGAGATCATTGTAAATTAACAGCTATCTTGTTAGTTTAGTACCTAAACACATTTCTATTACTAGAATGCATGAAAACAGAAACGATGGATACTAGAGGCTGAATGTACCCACAAGGTATCCAGCATCCAGATCTGATGATCTGATCAGACACTTTTGGAAACATGACAGCTGTCTTGAGATTATTTAGTACTGTTTCCCCCACTTCAGTGGCACTGAAGTTTATCCAAAAAGCATTGCAGTGTAATCCTTGTGACACTTTACAAGTACACCTATCCTTCTCTGTACTTGCAGAAATGAAAGAAAAACTGATTAAGGTTCTGATGGTAACAGCTCTTTAATCTCTCAGGAGCTGTCACGCTCAGTGATGCAAAGCCTGGAGATTCAACTGAATGCCTTCAAACAAGAATTACACACTGTGAACTCCACAACAGTCCACACATCCAAAGAAAAAGAAGTTTTCATTTTTTTTAAAATAGGTAACTTTAGCACCCAGAAGCTAAAAAGCTTGATTTGCCTTTCATTAATTCTAATCAGGATAAATAAGTATTCCAACAAAAGCAGGTGTTTTTAAATTTGACACCGGGGGGCTGAGAGGCGAAGACTTCTCCCAACCCTTGAAAAACACCAGATGGAAAGGAAACTCACAAAAATAAAGTATTAATGTAATTCACTAGAATTTATACTTTTTCATCATTCACAAAGTACTCAATCTCATACTGTTAGAGGCTTCTAAGGACAACCAAGAGGGTGAGTTGTAAGAGAGAGAAGTAGATGGCTTCAATCCCTAGAGAGCATTTCACTGGACTAGCCTCACCCTTTGGGCAAGATGATATTGGAAAACAGGTGATGGAGGGAGGATTTGTTTTTACACAGCCTACATCCCAAGGAGGCTTTCTATAGTGTCACATGAAGGGTTTGTCTCCTGTTCTCCAATCTCTGCCAGTGGATCAGTAGAAGCCAGGGCCATGGTAGTGCTCACTAGAAGGCAGTCCTGGTTCCACAGCCCTGTGGTGCAGTGGTGCTTCCTTCCTGCACTCTGCTTCACCAAGCTTGAACATGAGGCAGCTCCTAACAATCTCATCATGACTTTCTTACTCATTCACAGAAGTCTGGTTTCTTTCCAAGCCGCAGTTTATGACTAAAGATCAGTTTAAATTCTATTTTCCAAACAAATACACGTAGCCCTCTAAAGAAATAGAAGACGGAAAGTTTAAAACCCAACTTTACAATAAGCTGTGGAAGTTACTATTGAAACAGCTCTTTGTGACAGGAATAATGAACATTTTAAAAGCTTATTTTTTGACCCAGGCATCTGCCTTATTCCTGCTTCTTCATACCCTACCTCTTCTTTCAGCTCAGTGTTTCTACAGAGGCTTTAAGGAATGTAACTGAAGTGACCTGAACTCTTGATCAACCCTTCTCAAGGAAAATATTTAACAGCAATAAATCCTAAATTGTTAGTATCCAAAAGGAAAAAAGGTGCTTCCCAAGGAATAGACTTCCTTTATGCTGGAGTTTTAGTTGCAGTGTTCTGTTCATAGGAGAACCACTTCAAGGCATGGTAATCTCTTCAATGCTGTAGAGCCATTAGCTATGTGTGAGTACATCAATAGCTGCTATTGTAATTGATGAAAAGCTAAATTTGCATGTAACCCAAAATCAGAACCTTTACTCTTTCTGCAGAAGAAAAACAAATCATTAATTTTCTGATCATTAAAGAAGTTAACCTATTACTCTGGAAATGACCCTGAAGGACAAAGAGCAGATAAAGCTACTAATGCTATGACTTTTTAATCAAATTCCTCTTCAGAGAGTTTCACAACTGAGATCCACAACTCGTTTACCAAAAATACCTCAGATTTATAACTGTGGTTTCAACAAGACCTATATCAAAGACAATTTCCAAGGAAGGAAGGAAGGAAGGAAGGAAAGAAGAAAGGAAGAATGATTCTCACTAAGACTCCAGCTTTGCAATTTAAGTTGGCTTTTGGGGACATTTAATATACACAGAAAATGATTTTCCCTTTACAACTGTCATAGTTTTGTCCCTTCTGTATTTCTGCTCTTGGTGAGTTTGGAGTGATACCAAGACAATTCACAGTTCAAATGTTAACTAAAGAGCTAACAATTTGTAAAAAGAAGGCTTAATTTCATTACCAGAAAAAAAAAAATCTGTCAGGGACATGCACCCCAGTCATACCAGAAATAGTTGTAAACATCTAAATGGAAAGGAATTTGTGGGTCCCAGCTACATGGGCTGCTCTGTCCCCAGAAAAAGTGAGCTGCAGTGCAGTTCAGAGGTGTCACACTCTCATTTCCTTAGTCTGTCTTAAAAGTACACCTTTTGAGCCATCCCTTAAAGGTTATTTTTGCATTTTAATGTCTCTTACATGTAATTTCAGGCTACCCAAATCATAGCTTACATGGGTTTTAGTTTATTTCTTATGTAGTCCAAGTCTTCCAAGTCACTTCCAATGAATTTAAATGGCACATATTTTCATGCACTTATAGTAATATTAAATTACCTCCTTTTTAGAAGGGCAAAGAGTCAATCCACATTTGTGATATTAGGCTGTCTTGGCAGCACAGTATCTGTCACTAAACATCCATGCTAAGGTGGTAAGAAGAGGAGCATCATCATATTGCTACACTTCATGACAACCTTTCACGATATCAAAGAATCATAGAATTTTAAGGTTGGAAAAGACCTCCAAGGTCATCGACTCCAACCTGAGACCAATCACCACTTTGTCAACTAAAGCACAGCACTGAGTGCCATGTCCAGTCGTTTCTTGAACACCTCCAGGGATGGTGACTCCACCACCTCCCTGGGCAGCCCATTCCAATGATTGACAAAAATACGTTACTTCTGAGGAATTTGCACTCTTACGGAGCTTTACTCATTAATCAAATGTTTCATTTGTTGTGAACCACTAACTCTATGGCCAACAACGCAAGCAATTACCTACATACAGTTTTGCCTGAATATTAGTTTGGTCAGCTTCCCAGCTAAGCAATACTAGCGAGTTTATGTGTGTGGGGAGAAAGCAACATGTCTGCAGTTGGCAAAAGTTTCTTTTTCATGTAGTCTTTAATTTTGGGTCATTCTGTGGGGAGAAAGCAACATGTCTGCAGTTGGCAAAAGTTTCTTTTTCATGTAGTCTTTAATTTTGGGTCATTCAGTCTGCCAGGCAGGGAGTTCTTGCTAGGTAACCACTTTCATTTATCTTTTTTTATCCAGTCTCATGAGAAGGCAAGGTGCATCATCAAAGCAAATTGTCCATCACAACTGAGATTGGTCAAGGTATTAGGAAAAGAAATGCCACTCTGCTCACTGGGCTTACACACTCCTAAATTGATTAAATATGTAATGAATATTTTCCTAGTGTGTGATGAATCAAAGACGATGACAGATTTAAAGAAAGTTGCATACTGCCAGAGAAGCCAAGTAACATTTTGTTTTCAGACAACTCTAACTGCTTAACATTAAAAGAAATTATAGGCAGGCATACAAATAATAAAAATGCAACTCTGAGACACATCTAATAAGCTACACTCCTCAACAAATTACTTGGGAAATGAATGGCACAGCAGATGAACAGCATATTTTACTCAAGAGCAATACAAAGTCCTTTTTTTTAAAGAAAGGCAACATACACTGAAACCCATTACTGATATCATCAGTTCCAAATTACTGAATTATGACATCTTTAATGCATTGTGTGGCATGAAAATAAAAATGTGGAAAACCCTGGGCTTCAATTTCTTCCTCTGAAAGAAATTACAGGAGATACGTTCTGATGACTGTGTAACTTCACCTGACCTGTTCATAAGTTTGCAAAGGGGTACACACAGTGATATTTAGTGTTTAATTGTGCATTAATGAAATTAATTCACACAACATTAATTTAATTAATGAATATTTCTTCAAATAAGCTTCCTGTCATCTTTCCAAATTTTAATTTAGAACATTATTCTGCATATTGGCAGAAGAAGTAAGCTTAGTTGTGTAATCATCCTTCACAGCTAACGATGTCACCAAAATATCACATCCTTGTGATCACATCTCTCTCTGTTAGGAAGACCATAAGTGACGGAAACCCTGTCCAGTCATGTTCTTAGCTTTCTTTTAAAAGCTTTTTACATCCTGGTGCTTCAGGGAGTAATTTGAATGAGCACAGAAACATCATCTGTTTTTCACTTCTCATGTGAAAGCCATATTCCCCTGGCTGCTACAAGAAACAAGGAATGAGTCAAGACAATGCTGAAAGCAAGAAGGGACAAATAAAATACTGTCTAGAGAAAGACTTCTCTCCTAAATCTTGCCTTCCAGTTTAATACATGTATTTCACATACTGGGGAAAAAAAGAGCAACTTCACACTTTCCTGCAGCCACTCTCACAACAGCTGCTTCTGTGGGGGTCACATCCCCACCACAGGCACCTCACAGACCATCCCTTCTCTACAGCAGGGCAGAAGGTGAAGGGGCAAAGAGCACCAAGGCACAGGATCCGTCTGGGCTGAAACAAATATTGCCAGAAGCCTAACAACTTGACTCACTAGCAATTAAACTAATTAAGTCTGACTTTTCAATGCTTTGTGGCCTGTCTTTATGCCTCCCTGCCCTACTATACCTGTTTCTCCATAACTCTGACATCCCTGTCCCACACCTTCAGTCTTGACACCACCCTTTTCTTATGCCTCCTCAAAACACATTCCCTTCGACCAAATGTGACAGGAACCAGTCAATGGTTCTCAATATGCAGACATGGTAATACTAACAGCATTATTAACTTAGGAAGAGAAAATAATTACACCAACTCAGAGCTGACATATTCCTAAAAAGAATTTTTTTTTTTTTTAGTCCCCTTTTTAAGTTCAGGGAAGCAAAAAAAAATTTAAAAGCTCACCTTACTAGTACATTAGCGTCACACAAAGGAAAACATCTTCATTTATGGTTTGGGCCAAGAACAACAGATTATAAAAAGCCTGAGACATTTGGAAGCTCATCCTACTTCTTAAATATCATCTCCGAGTTAAGCATCCTACTGGCTTCCTGTTCTCCAAACATATTGTGCTGTCTACACATTTATCAATCTCTCATATCAGTGCTTTTTTACTATGCAGTGTTCTGCAGTATGGCCTTCCTGAATTCAATGACAGTCTTTTCACATCCAAGCAATGCCTCTGCAGCGTCTCTCTGATACCAGGCATGCAATGAATCAAACTGAACAACAGAAACTGACCTCCCACCTCTCTGTTTGTCTGTTTGTCCTTACACAGGGAGCACCCCTGAATTCTGACAAGTAGTGCAGAAACGAGAATTGCTATCGTAAGATCTAATGGAAGTTTCAAGGGCATCAGATTCCAGGTTCTGATTTGGCAGAGGGAATTCCAGTATAAGTGCAGGAATACCAGAAGCAGATCGCTTCTGCTGTAAACATACATACACTCTTTAACTAATTATCTTATATTTAATACTAAAAAAATATAAATCCATATATCACACAGAAACATACAGAAATAGGTTGGGAAGAAATCAATACACATCTCACATACAGCAGCATCATAACCCAAGAGGACAAACAGGAGAATCTAAGAGGATGCAAAGACAACAGAAGGAAGAAAGTACCACTGATGCACTATTTTGTAGGAAAGAGATTTTGGTGCATTTCCAATTTTTGAGTAAGAGATAAAAAGCATCTTGTGCTCTTCTAAGTAGAACATCTGCCTGTTTCAATACTTTCAAATACTAATATACATCTTGTACAGGCATTAATTTTAGAGATAATGTATCTTTTAATTAAAAGAGCAATTTTTTTAAAAAATGGGTGGCTCATACCCTGCAGCATCTGTGGAGTTCCATAAATTATCTTCCCAAATCTAATATTTTTTTACATCTACATATTGATTTTAAAAGATCTAATGTCTATATATGATAATTTCTTCTTGTAAAGAATCTAGTCCCAACTGATTAACTATTTATTTCTAAAATACCACTGAATATTTTGAGTTCACATCAGCTATATCAGGTTTTATAGGGTTTGGGATTTTGCTTTCATGCTACACATTTCTTTTTTTCCACTAACCAAACGTTATAGTAACTAAAACTGTTTTCTGTGCTGAAATATTACAATGACAATAACATTGACTACTCTTCTTTTAGAGCTATGTCCATCATGAACACCAATTGAAAAATCAGTCCTGCACAGAGTAGATCATCCTCTGAATACTGAAATGCAAAGTAAGGCATTCCTTAACAGGATCTATTACTTCTGTGTAGGCAGAGGAGAACATCTGAAACTAATACACAGCAACTGTTACCGCATTTGGGACTAAATACACTTTATGCTCAACACATGCTTCCTCTTTGATATCAATTCTTTAGATAAGAGCTTATTTAGATAACTGCTGCTGACTTGAAATCACCAGGAAGCATTAAGGCTTTACAAGAGCATATGTATGTTTTATTTTTACAAAACAATCGTCACTAATTGTGCGGTTACACTTCTCACACTACAGCTTCTTTTTACAATACCTTCTCCGCCCCCTAAATGCATCTTCCCAGATGTCTTCTAGCATTTCAGACAGTCCAACAGCAGCTTCCTTTGATAATTTCTTTTGCTTTCTTTTCCCCTCCAAATAAAAATAAATAGGTGTTTCAAAAAATCAAATCACATCCTGGTGGAGAGGCTACAGAGAACAGGAGCAGGTTACCAGAGACCTCACAGCCACCGAGGAGAGAGTGAAAAAGTTTGGACAGTGAAAGAAGAGGAGCTCTCAGCTTTAAACACCATATGGAAAGGTTTAGAAGATTTTTCCTGTGTCCAGGATGAGCTAAAGACTTATTCTTAAGCACAATTAGCAGCTCTTCTAGGCTACACAGAATCTTCTAACAAGACAAGAAAAAGCAGCCTCATCCTTCCCCTACACATTGCTTTTGCTGCCTTTGTGTAGGAGAGACAAGCACTGGATTAACATTAACATATGCCAGTCTCTGCATGTGGGAGAAATAATTTGTCCTTTCCAGGAGATGCTGTCTCAACTCTGGCCAGCAATGGGTGGGTGTGCTTCAGGGAATTCACAGTAAGCACTGCATCTGACCGTAAAATGGCACATGCCTTGTTTCTGGTTTATTAAGGTCTTTAGACAAAAAATAATTAAAATAAACTTATCCCTCACTATCAAACTGGTTTTTAAAGAATAAGATCAGACTTGGGTACTTCTAACTTGGTCAGAGACCAATAGTGCTCAAAGAACTCAAAGGTTTTGCTGAAAACTCAGTCACTTAGTCTTCAAGAATAAGAAAAAACGAGATGTAAAGGAAAAGACTCATTCACAGGTAAAAATTGTTAATAGGTAAGAAATCAGCAAAGAATAACACATACACATACAGAAGATATCTACCAGATCAAACAGAATGGTCTTATAAAAAGCAAAAGAAAAAAACCAAACAAACTCCCCAGGCTCCTCCTCCTCCCCTCCCGCGCGCCTCCCCNCCCCCAAAAGCAGTCATTATTTTAGAATGCAAATTTTTTTTCCTTTCAAAATAAAGAAAAAGCCTCAGGCACAAGGCTGGTAGGATTTCTGGTTGACAAGGTAGGATTTCTGGTTGACAAGGCAAGCAAACTGGCAAAGCAGTAGAGAATCTGAGGTCATGGAATCTGAGGTCATGCCTACATTTGCAATCAAGAGGTGAGCACAACTCTTCAGGCTCACAGTCCACTCATCTTCACAAGTTTCATCAAGTGTGAGCATCAGCTACCTATCAACAAAATTACTCTGAGTTGACAGACCAGAATGTATTTCTTACCTTTGAAGTTCAGCCAAAAATACTATATTACCCCAAAGGTGACAAAACAAATAGACTTTTCTGTTCTCAGAGGACAGAGATAAACTTCACTGACCAAGCTGCTGAGGACTTAACTGCAGCACACTGAGATCTGCTTTTCACATTCATTCTACTTATAGGAAAAGTCACCACACAAATAATCACCAGCAATATGAGTAAAAAAGACTTATTTTTGTGTAAGGTCAGATCCAATATCCAGCTATTCCTTAAATGAACAATACAATAAGACTTCGTATAGGTGATGAGTTCATGGGACATCATTTGAGTTTCAAAGAAACAAAGGCCAATTCTGTTACTCAAAGCTCAGCCTGCCTTTCCTTTTTGTTTAACAGGCAAATTGCATTATTATTGTTAGTTGTATATAATCATACATATCACAAATGTTCATACTACTGAGGTAAGACACGAAGTACAGGACAGTGACTGATTTGACATTAAATGGGACAGTCTATCTCACCTTAGCTAAAGACTATCTTCAATTAGTCAGTAGCCCTTAAAGAATACCTGATTGCTAACACATGCTGATTTTTATTTGGGGGATGGGTATCCACTGCTTACTGCTCTCAGAAAGCTCCCACTGAGCTATCATAGCTATATTAGAGGAGAGTACTGGCACACAACTTAAAATGGAAAGGTATCTTGTGATTAAATGCTGCATCCAAATCACATGTCGGCTTTTTCTTTTTTAAACCATGATACAAACTGAAGCTGATATTTTCCTTGCTATGATACGGATCACAGAAGCATATTCATCCCCATTACTTAACAACAGAACCTATAAACTCCTGCTGATTTCTTTATCCGTTTCTAAAGCACAATTTAAAATCCTACACTGCAGATAAGGGTACACTGCTCATAAGATTAGAGTCAAGGTCACATATTGCACATACGCTGCTGCCTGTGAAACAGCGATCTGTTTCACAGACTCCACATATATTTTTAGAAAGGGCTGCTCTAGTCATCAGCTAACAGCCTTTGAATTACAAAGTGAAGATAAACTTTGGCTTAAAAGGAAAAATTTAAAGCTCCTGTGCCAAAAACAGACAGACCCTGCTGATTTAAGGAAGTCAAGTAGTTCTTTTTATCTCTTCACAAAACCTGAAGGGGAAATCCCCAACACACCGAGTATGAACCTTACTTTCCTTCTGATGAAGCCAAGAGTGAAACTCCCCAAGACTTTGATACAACCACAGGTGGACCACCTTTGAAAAATCCTGGCTTCACAGTATGCCTGGTAGCTGGTGTTCCCTCCAGACATCTGTTGCACCTTCTGCTCACAGGCACCTGTGCAACTGTTCATGCTAAAGCTACAACAGAAGCACCAGCACCATGCAAGCAATGGTCTGTAACACAGAAGAGATTTCTGCCTTCCCCTCGGAACAGCATTTGCACAAGATATCCTTAGTGGATGCCACAAAATATCACTAGTCAGGAAGAAGTGAATACACTGATATGCAATAATTATTATCACATGATGCTCATAAAAAATGACACTTCCAAAATCAAACATTAGGCTTAATTCATGGGTATCTAGACAGGGACTCCAAAAATTCTGTTCACATAAAGAGTGAGTAGCAAAATCTGTATTTTTTAACCAGCTTTAATGATGGAAAGATCTTTAAGGCATGCCCCAAATAAACAGCGCACAGGCTGAGAGAGTTTGGCCTGTTCAGCCCGGGGAAGAGAAGGCTCCAGAGAGACCTTGTAGCACCTTCCAGTAGCTAAAGGGGACTTACAGAAGAGCTGGAGATGGCATGTCCTGCTAGGACAAAGACATGTACTCATAGAACAAGGAGGAAAGGCTTCAAACTGGAAGAGAGTAGGTTTAGATTAGACATTTGGAAGAAATTCTTTACTGTAAGGATAGTGAGGGACTGAAACAGGTTGCCTAGAGAGGCTGTGCACTCCCCTTCCCTGGAGGTGTTCAGGGCCAGCCTGCATGGGGCTTTGAGTGACCTGGTCTAGCGGAAGGTGTCCCTGTGCACAGCAGGGGGTTGGAACTAGATGATCTTTAAGGTCCCTTCCAACTCAAACCATTCTATGATACTATGATTACTGTTAACTCCCTAAAATAGCCCTCATTCTCCTTTGCCCAATGGAACTTGTTAAGATTGCTCTTTACTAGAAGGGATAAAATTGCAGCAGCTTTGTGTAATAGGGAGACACACAGCAGAGATCAACCCCATGAACAGGTACAGGTTTCTATAGTGAATCACTGTTTGTACAATCAGGACTTAGCCAAAGAGCTGATCCAAGGCCACCAGAGATGTAAAACATTTACCTCATCCTGCAACCTGCATGTTCTGGCAGGTCACTGAAAATGCTTGAGCAGCTAAATGCTAATTTTTTGTAAGTTACTTGGAGAAGGTTCCTTTACTTACTATTGCTGCCACCAACCTGTACATTACCCACCTTTCCTTTGCCCTCTTTCTGCAAGGCAACAAAGTTGAGCGCTTTAAAAGACTTTTCGTTACATCAACATCAGTGTGTTAAGACCTTCAGCAAGTGGGGATATATGGCTAAATAAAAGGAGACCAAGAAATAAATAAAAGCAGTGTGCTTCTCATCCACACTGCTCTGCTGTTAGCCAGTTCCTTCAGTCAGTCCTGGACTCGTCCAGTTAGTCAGCTCTGAGACAGAGGTGTGTTAGGCAGGGGACACTTGGCCTAGGAATCTGTCCCTGGGCACCTTTCTTTTGGCACTGCTGGTATCACTTGAAGGCACAAGTTCTTGACCAGAAATATGTCACTGTTTTTCAGACAAAGAGTCCCAGACAGGACACCATGTCCTTGTACAGCAATCAGTTAAGGGACGCTGAGTTTCCTCACAGAGGTGACAAACTTTCAAGATGAATGGATGACAATTTATGAATTGGATAACATGTTAAAATTCCAAAGGCAAAATCAAAGGGCAGAAGGAATTTGCAACCTAGGTCACCTTAGATGATTATGTGATTTCAAGTAGATAACATTATTGAAAATTGTATTTTATACCCTGTATTTGTTAATCTTTTTCTGGAAATATTCTAAATTTTCTACATCTTATTTTAGTAGGCTGCACAACTCAGAAGACCACATTAGCAAAAACATTTTCAAATGGAGGAAAACTCCTAATGCTCTGACTTGGTAGTAACCTCCCTTTGGGAACCAGACTAATCCACTAGACATCATTCATTAGCAGATACATTTTATTTCAAAACTGGGGAGCCTCTGAGAAATGAGCCTGATTCTTGGGAGTTTTGAAAACTCATCTGCTTAAAGACCTAAACAATGTTTCAGTTACAAAACAGACACTTTTCAGAATTTAAGCCTGAGTTTCAGACAAGCAACTTCTTCTGCTCAAGCTTTCACTGATGCAAATACTACGTCTAATATCAGACTGTGATATTGACTTACTGAATCTTAAAGTTCTTCAAAGTGCTGCTTAATTTTTTTTTTCACATTCCTCCACAGGCAAAGTAGAATTCCATTCAAACTAAACACCTCTGTGTGAGAAAGCCTGCTCTTGTACTCGATCACCAAAATTCAGAGAAGTTACCAAAAAAAACCAAAACAGTAACACAAAACCCTTAGAAGTGGTCAAAATAATACTTATAAGGCATCCACACTGATGCCATTTACTCCACTCTCTACTTGTGGTTTTTTGCCCTAAGAATTTTGAAATGCCAATATCACGGGTATTGATACTTCTTTAAACAAAATCAGCTATTGTCATCTAACCACCACGATTAGACTTGAAATATGCATAAAGATGGTTAATGCTGCGGGATGGGATAACCTATATAACCTGCAAAAGTAGTTCAGAAACACCTGTCTAACTACAAGCTTTCACTAGAACCGGGCTGGTTTACTATTATAATGTCTCTCCTTCCCCTTCCACCCCCTCTCTTAATATCCTGCTACTGAATCCATGGCACCTCTGAGGCATCTGCGCCGGAGGAAGGAGGAAAGGGAGAAGAGGGAGGAGGAAAGGGAGAAGAAGGAGGAGAAGAAGAGCTGCCTCTCGCCTCCTCACGGGGCCGGACAAAAAGCTGCGGCGAGCTGAGCCCAGCGCTTTCCCCCAGCGTCCCCGCCCCTGCCTGGGAATGGCCCGGGCCTCCCCCGCCCCCGGCCCGCCCCCCGGCGCTGCCGCGGTACCTCGGAGCCGGGGGAACTCGCGGTCCCGCAGCGCGCTGAACCCGTCCCCGTGCCCATAGCCGTACTCGCAGCCGGCGGGGCGGGCGGCGCGGAAGGCGCGGAAGGAGAGCGGCTCCCCGGCCATGCCGGCCGGGGGGGGCCCGCGCGGGGGGGNGAGGGCCCGGCGCGGAGAGCGGCGCGGCTGCTGCAGCAGCGGAACCTCCCCGGGCGCTGCGCTCTGGGCCCGCCCGGCTCGGCTGGGCCCGGCCCGGCCGTGCTGCTCCGCCCGCCTCCCGCCCCGCCTGCCCGACCTGCCGGGCACTGGGGCCGGCACAGGGAGGCGTTTCCCGTAAGGGAGAAGTTTCACGAAGCACCAGGAGATCGGTTTGGGGATGGCAGTAACAAGTGTGTTTCTGCCTGTTGAGGCATGCTGTGTAAAATACTTCTTGGGAATCTCTCTCCCCTAATCAAGGTCAGATTTCCCTCGATGCCTCTTCCACAGCTGCTAATAGCGGAGGTCAGTTTCTCACACCTTGCACTTGATGTACGATACTCCTTCACCGTGAGCCGGCTCTCCTGAGCAGAGATGCTCTGCGGCCAATCCAAGTGCCACAGCCCAAAGTTAAAGGAGTGGCATGGGCTGGTAGTCCGGGATAGAGAGAACAGGCATGCTCTCCCATGCACAAGCCATTCCTGTAAAAGCCTTTGCCTTGTTGGGTAAACTATAACCATACACATAAAAAAAAATCATAGCCAAGGGAATGTGTTTTTTATGGGGTTTTGTTTGATTGGTTTGGTTGTTGTTTTGTTATTGGGTTTTGTTTGGTTTTTTTGTTTTTGTTGTTTTGTTGTGTTGTTTTCATGTTAATTTTTTCCTGACATACTGCTTGCTGTGAATTTTTCTGCTTACAGCTCTGCAATCTGCAGAGCATTAAATGACCTCCAATTTTAGTCCAATACCAAAATAAAACTGCACGTGTCAGGATGGACCTACATCCAAAAACTGGTAAGGCAGACTCTCATTAGATTGCTTGAAATGCTGTTAGTGGGATGCCAGTGAAATGGGAAACTACACAGAACAAACTTCAGCCCAAACTGAACTCTGAAGATTTTCACTTACAAAGTGATACTGAAGTAAAAACATGTAGAAAATTATAAAATAAGCCTGACATGAAATGCAGCATGCTAATGTGCTCCCGGCTTTATGTATTAGGAATTTTTGCCTAATTGAAACACATAGCCCTGACTTCAGGATATATATTTCTATAACACTAAAAAAGGGGTGTTTGTCACTGGCTGTATTCATGATTGAGGCAGCTATATAGTGCATAACATCCTCAGGTGAAATAGTACATCTTTTGGCCAGCCAATGATTTTACCAAAGCCAATTGCCCAAATAAATTATACCTTAAACATTTATCTCCAGATGAACAAAACACTGCTGACAAAAAGAGAACAGTTGCCATCAAGTGGAGGAATGTTCTTGGCTGATCTCCTGAAGTCACTTAAAAAACCCCCAACAACAACAACAACAAAACACCCAAACAACAACCAAACAAGAACCCTGCACCAAATACCTTTTTTTAAATTAACAGTCTATGCATTACGATTTAGGAGAATTTATGTCCTCACTATGACTTCTTTTTTATTGCAAGTATATGTAGAAAATATCTGCCATGGATTTTCCTTCATAGTTCTAGCTTCCTGTTATCAATTTACAGAGCAATTTATTTATATTGATCGCTATTCAAGTTCCCTCACCATTTTTATATATTGTTTATGTCAAGTAGTTGCTTTCAATTCCTTATGGAAACAAGACTAGTTTTCCCCATCAAAACAGATGAAAGAATGCAGCTTTCTGATCTTACAATAAATACATCTTGAAGACCTAATTTCCATTCACATTTCTGTATAAAGTATGGTCGCTCACCGTTGCTTTCTGGACCTTTTCTTTCTGTTTTTCAAAAATCTTCAAAGGATTTTTGAAGATTAGCCCTTTGGAAGCAACACATACATGGAGACAGTACTAATTGGGAATGTGCTCTATTTGCACATTGTATGTAGCCTGGTGATGATCACTGATTATTGGGGATCTACTAGTTTCCAATAAAGAGCTTAGTTAATCCATCATAAAGACTACCAGAATCTTTAACTAATAAGAGGAATTAATGTCGCTCAGTGTCAGTATAAAAGTTTTTATGTTTGAAACTTAGTATAACTTCTAAAAATCTAACTAGGCTGTACTCTTGACTCTGTTTCTGAGGTAGAAGGTGGAGATTTCATGGAATTTCCACATGAAGCCACAACTTCCAGTTCTGAACCCTGTCACACCCAGCTTGCGCAACCGTAACAGAACTGTCCCAAGGCACATCTTACAGTTTCCTGCTTTGACAAAGCTTTGATAAGGCTGGTATAAAATACACATACTAAGGCTGTAGAAAGCCACAAGTTAGGGCTTTGTTTCTGCCTTGATCTATTGTATGAGCTACTACTTCCTTGTAGTAGCCTTAGATATAAATCATTGAAAAGTGCAAGTCGGAGCTTATGGGCATGATTGGATATTGTATTAAAGGGTTAAGCAGTTTGGAATCATGTAACAGGAAGCATGCAAAATATTAAGAACCAACATAATGCAGTATGTGTGAAAACTGCAAAATTGGTCTTGGAGGGGAGAGGGAGGAGTATTGCTCTCAGGCAAAACTTTTGCCAGCAGAAAGCTAGATTCTCTTTGATCCTCCAGTGACACTGAAAGCACCAGTGGAAATGAAAGCTACAGCCATTAAATGATTGCACAGAGGTCAGCACAGGTGCAGCCTCGACTTTGTGCTTACATGTTAGGAAAGGCATTATTAACTCATTGCAGCCCAGATTACTCTTGTTGCATGTTCAGGAGTGACATAATCCTTCTCGTTTATTCATTGTACACAAAATTTAGTTCACCCTGCTATATTCTTTTGCATGTTGTGTCATGGAACAATAAAATAAAGACTGTTTTGCTCATTGTAGACACATCTCAATGTGTGCACATGGTGCTGCAGTCTCTGATTAACTGGTTGATCTGAAAAGATGTGCAGGATCAGAACTCTGATGCAGTTGCTTACTAGCTGTAAACAGTTTTACTTATTGACTATAAGGAAAGCTTTATCTAAATCTCAACATGCTTACAATTAGTTACAAAAATTCCACTTATTATATAGCTCTTTGAGACCACCAGTTATAAAAAAGCTGCTAGGGCACACAGAGCAAAAGTCAAGATTATAACTTTTAGTTTATTCGTGTGCAAAAAAAAAACCCCTAAAACCAAGAAAACCAGAAAAACCAAACTATACTCAAGAAAAAGAAAAGATTTTTTTCACTGACACCTGGTATTCTGTTTTGCACATAAATGATTGCCTTTAGTAATGAAAATGGCCATATTTCTTCTCAGAATTAGAGATGATCATTGTGAACTGTTTAGACTTTTGGTCTGTGGCAATCTTCCACTCAGGGAAAAAAAAAGTGAAAATTAGTACCTTACATACAAGCCTCCAGCAAATGTACTCTACTTGTAGCAGAAACAAGCATGAGAATACAGTTTTGGTGGTTTAAGTGGAAGTAGTCTGTTGATTGGAATCACAGAAGTTGCTTCAGCACTCAAAAGACTAACTCCAGCTCTGAAATAGGCTGATGAAAGCATTACCATGAGACCTGGGGTTTATTCCTAAATAACTTACTAGCAGAAGAATCACTGAGAAAGCTGACCCTGCCTGATGGCTTGCTGCATGTCCCCCAACATTACCAGGGCTATGACTCAGAGCAACTCTAGGTGCTTAGTGCCACCTCAGTAGCTGAGAAGAAGTACTTCAGGAAGGGAACATGAGAGCAGACAGGGAAGCAACTCCTCACACCACTTCAGGATGCAGTGGGAAAGCCACAGCACTGGCAGAGTCATAACCCTGTAAGCCTCTGCACCCTCCAGTCCATTGTGGTCAACCACTTCCAGGACCGTATAGCCATATGCCTTAATCATTCCCCTGTGATGGCCAACATTTCTAAACAAACCCAGATGAGCAGATTGAGAAGACTCCTGAGCCAGCAGGACTGGTTATGCAAGAAGCTTGAGCAGAAACACAGGTGCCATGATGATTTGGTGGGGCTAGCCATGCAGCAGGTAAGATGGGTTGCCTCTCAGTCCCCTGCCTTTTTAGCCCTCCTGTTCCACTAATGCTCACCATTTCTTTGTAGCTTCAGCCTGCATGTGCTTCCCACTTCTTCCTCCAGTCTACTTGAAGCACACCTTCTCTTTTAATTGTCTTCAAATTTGGCTAAATCCTTTCCCCACCAGTGGTGAATCCTGAGACAGATCACCATTCCTGAAAAAGGTAGAAATTATCAAGAATGGGAAAGAAACCCTTGATAGCACAGGTGGCACATTGTGCCCCATTTCCCCACTCCTCTTCAGGCCTGTGTTCTTAAACTTTAAGCTCTGGAACAGAACCCTTTTTTCTCTACTGTTACTAACTGTGTCTGTTCAGTTCTTGTTGCAATCAGCCCCTGTTCCGAGGCAAACCCCTGTCCCCAACTCAGGTAGCAGATGGTGAACATCTAACGGGTTTAGGCCATAAGCACCGACACTCGACAAAAGTATTTAATTCCTGCAAGTGTTATTATTAAACTTTATGTTCAAAGGTTTTAGCAGTTATTAAAATATGATTTATTGCAACAGCATGACAAAGCTTTGTGGTTCTAATGAGAATCCAAAAGTTCAAAGGAAGACTTGATCGCATAAGCGTCTGCTTTTGAAAGGCTGATTGTGTTGCAAATATGACATGCATGGGTTTGACAAACAGTAGCTAGGCCATCTTTCATTAGTCATTCTGACTAAAGCAGATTTCAGTGGAAAGACGTTTGCATGTATCCCTTGTCATCCTAAGAGTCAGGCAGGGGGCACTAGATGGAGATGTGAGAAAAACGGAAAGACCAAATGAAATGCAAACCCAAAACATATTTTAACAAGAGGGACCAAAACCAATGTTTTTGATGATCCTCATACCCTGTATGGAGATCAGAAGTGAATATGGTTTGGGATTCAGGTTTTACCACTTGTCCTTACCCATAACACCTATCCAGACAGGGCAGTTTTATCATGTTACAAATCAGTACTGCCCACAGAAATCAACACGAGTGATAATGCAGGGTTGAGTTCAAAATTATAGTCTTCATAACATAATACATCCACCATGACTAGATTTGGAAATGCTTGCAGCATATAAATACTTTTTACTTTTAGTGTAATGTATCCAAAAAATATAAACACTTTCTATCTCTGACAGGGCTACAAGCTTTGTGAAGATATTTTACACTGAATTATTAATGTAGATTGGAGAGTCATAATCTTGCTGGTTGAGGCTTAGTGATACTGACTTTAAATGGCAAAATGGCTTTTTACAGTTAAAAAATCCAAAACATTTCATATATACACATGCAGAAGTGCAAAGAAGATTTCTCTACTGTGTAGTAGATGCAATACATCCATGTATGTGTTGTTTATAACCATGAAGCTTATAATTTATACCTGTTATCACAAGCTACCAAAAGTCATTCCCAGCAGGTTAGCTTTAACACACTGGCAACTTTGTAAAAAATTTAATTCTCTCTCTCTTTGAAATAATTTTGCAGACTTAAAAATGTACCTAAATATGCATTAATGTTTCTCATCCAACTTCCCATTCTTAAACTTTCCATTATCATTTGATTGTTCAGCTTGGAACATTCAGAATTTTTTGTCGAGATTAAAAACTAATATGAAACAAATATATGATGAACTACTGTTACCAGTTGAGCTTCATTACTTTCAATATATTGCTTATTTTTAGGGTACTCTCTGTGTCTGTTAGGTAATATATTTGAATCTCTCATCAAATACAAATTGAAGTATATTTGATGCTGTTGACCAACTGTCAGAGTTTAACCCAAGCCAGAAACTAAACTTCAAACAGTCACTTTCTCCCTCCCTGCAGTGGAATGGGGGAGAGAATCAGAAGAGGAAAATCAAGAAAACTTGTGGGTTGAGATAAAGACAGGTTAACAGGTAAAGCAAAAGCCATGCACACAAGCACATCAAAACAAAGAGTGCATTCACTACTTCCCATGAGCAGGCAAGTGTTCAGCCATCTCCAGGAAAGCAGGGCTCCATCATGTGTCGTGGTGACTTGGGTAAACAAACTCCATCACTCTGAACATCCCCCACTTCCTCTGTCTTCCCCCTGCCTTATCTGCTGAACATGACATCAGCACAAATCTATGGGGCCGGATGGGATGCACCCAAGGGAGTTGCAGGAGAGCTCACCATGCCACTTTCCATTGTTTACAGCATCACACAATAGTCTGAGTTAGAAGGCATGCAAGAAGGATCATCAGTTCTTTAAGTGAATGCCCCATATGGGGATTGAACCCATGACCTTGGCATTATTTACTAACAGCCTTGGCTAACTAGGAAGGTCTCAGCTGACAGGAAGTTAGCAAATGCAACACTCATCTACAAGAAGGGTTGGAAGGAGAAACCAGGGAATTACTGGCCTGTCAGCCTGACCTCAGTGCCAGGGAAGGTCCTGGAGCAGGTCATCATTACATGGCACATACAGGACAATCAGGGGATTAGGCCCAGCCAGTGTGGGTTTGTAAAAGGCAGGTTGACTTGACCAACCAGATCTCCATCTATGACAGGGTGACCTGCTTAAAAGATGACAGAAAGGCTGTGGATGTTTACTACCTAGACTTTACTAAAACCTGTGAGATAATTTCCTATGGCATTCTCATGGAGATACTGCCTACTTGTGGCTTAGACAAGTGTGCTCCTCACTTGGTAAAAAAACTGTCTGAATGCCCACGACTAGAGAGTGGTAGTGACTGGAGTACATCCACCTGGTGCCGGTCACCAGTGGTGTTCCCCAGCACTCAGTGCTTGGGCCAGTTCTGTTAATATCTTTATCTGTGGTCTGTGCAAGGGTATCATCAGTTTGCAGATGACACCAGGCTGAACAAGAGTATTGATCTGCTGGGGGGTAGGAAGGCTCTACAGTGGAACCTGGATTGGCTGGATAATGGGCCAAGGTCAACAAATGAGGTTCAACAAGATGAAGTGCGAGGTCCTGCACTTGGGTCACAATAACCCCATGCAGTGCTACAGGCTAGGGGCAGACTGACTGGAAAATAGCCCAGTGGAAAAGAACCTGGGGCTGCTGGTTGATAGTGGCTGAATATGATCCAACAGTGTGCCCAGGTGGCCAAGAAGGCCAATGGCATCCTGGTCTATGTCAGGAATAGTGTAGCCAGCAGGACCAGGTAAGTGACCATCCTGCTGTACTCGGCCCTGGTGAAGCCCCATCTCAAATCCTGTGTTCAATTTTGGGCCCCTCACTACAAGAAGGACACCGAGATGCTGGAGCATGTCCATAGAAGGGCAATGAAGCTGGTTTAAAGGGCTGACACACAAATTTTATGAGGAGTAGCTGAGGGACCTGGGGTTGTTTAGCCTGGGAAAAAGGAGGCTCGGGAAGGACATTATTGCTCTACACAACTGCCTGAAAGGAGGGTATGGAGAGATGGGGGTCAGTCTCTTGTCCCACGTAACAAGTGACAGGATGAGAGGAAATGGCCTCAAGTAGCACCAGGGAAGGTTTAGACTGGATATTAGGAAAAAATTCTTCAATAAAAGGTTATCCAATACTGGAGCAGGCTGCCCAGGGAAGTGATTGAATCACCATCCCTGGAGGTATTACAAAGATGAAGTGTGGATGTGGCACTGAGGGACATGGTTCAGTGGTGGGTTGACAGTGCTGGGTTTACAGTTTGGTTAATGATCTGGAAGGTCTTTTCCAAACTAAATGATATTATGATACAGTGTAAGCACTGCTCAGCAGTAACAAAAAATCTCTGTTATCAACACTGTTTCCTGGACAAATCCAAAGTGTAGCTCCATATTAGCTACTATGAAGAAAATTATTTCAATCCCAGCCAAAACCAATTTTGACACTTCTGGTAGCACACTGAGGCATTGTGAATAGTGGTTTTCGCAACAAATTCTTTCTATACAAAATATTCCAATAAAAATATTCATTTTCAAACAGAAGAGCTTCCATTTCAAAGACACCTTTGCTCTTAGTTTCTGAAGTGCAAATGGGTGGTGGGAAAAATGAAGATCACTTTTGTTAATTTAAAATAATCTTACTCCTAATGAATTTTGATAGTCTTTTTTGTGCCTGCAGATGGTTTTCAAGCTACAGCAGACAGTTCACTAGTAAAAATACTTCCTCTTTCTATGCAGAGAATCTGACATAAGATCTAGTGGTTTGGGGTTTTTTCTTGAAAATGTTGGAAACACGTTGTAAGAACAGTTTACCTCCAGTTTGGGATTAGGAGCTTAATTAAGAAATTATTGTTGGTATTTTGTCATTTGGGCCTTTTCCAAATGGATTTTTACTAGCCAGGAATTAAAATTTTTTTTAAAAAAATCAATCTTGTATTTGATGGAGTCTCAACTACCTAAAATTCTTCTATACTAAATTCTGAGAAGCACTGCAGACATCATTCATAGCTTTAGAAATATTGCTTAGGAGTCTTATTTTATCTAAGAGAGTAATGTATGCCATCAGCAATGATCAGTAAGTTAGATGTGATATAATGACCAGTAGTCAGATTTTCACACACCTATAAGCAATCTATTAGCTAAAACTGAAATAGGAGAAGGAAAACAAAATATTAGTATGAATCTATAATTCTGCAGCAGGGTGAAATAAATCACATTACAGAAGGGAGAGGCACCTGGGTTTGACAAAGTAACTATAAGACCAGAAAAAGGAGGTCTTAGGTTCCTGTTGTGGCTTAACCCTGCAGGCAGCTGAGCACCACACAGACGTTTGCTCACTCCCCACCATGTGGGATGGGGGAGAAAAATGGGGAAAAATATTCAAGTTTGTGGGTTGAGATACAGACATTTTCATGGGACATAAAATTATTATTATTATAAAATAATAACTATTATAAAAGATTATACAGAGCAAGTGATGCAGAATCCAGTTGCTTACCACTCGCTGACCACTCATAGCCAGTCCCTGAGCACAGGGCTGCCACCCCCAGGCCAGTCTCCCCCAGTTTTGTTGCTGACCACGATGCTGTGTGAAATGGAAGAACAACTCATTTAATGCTGGCACAAAGGTTTGACTCCCATGAGCATTTCAACACCAAGCAGTGCAGCATCTCAGGCTTCTGCCACTTAGAACCAGTCATCTCCAAATACCTCCACAGACCCTTTCCTCTAACCTGTGAGCAGAATTAAGGAATGAGCCACAGAAATCAGCTCATCAGGAAGCAATATGAACTAAGAGAAACAAACCACAGACAGATAAGCTTATAAGGAAGTAAATTCTGTTCAGATCATCTGTTTGTCTCAAGTCTGGCTGAAAATAAACTGCTTCCTGCAGCTGGAGTTACGAACAAGTGCACTGACAAGTGATAAATCCTGAAAGTTGGTGCTTATAGGGTTACATAACTGTGTCCAAATCCCTAATTCAAAAGAGGGACTTGAAATCCTACTGCACAAGGCTGCTGTTAACACTGAGTTCCCGGGATTTACTGCAGGAGAGGTTCCCTTAGTGCTTCTAGTCTGTTGCCAGAGTAGATGCAACAGGAAAATGTTTACTCTCAGTGGACTGCATTCAACCTGATCAGTCTGACTCCATAATATTGTATGTCCTGAACCTTCACCTCCTTTGATAGTGATAGTATTCACTATCAAACACATTTTAACTTAGCCCATTGTCTATTTCTGGATAAAAAGGGACTGTACCATTTCGTTGTATCACAGAATGATACACAGAATGAGTTTTACCGCTCTCATTTATAACAAAAGAGCTGCTTCCCAACACCACTGGTATCAGTGAGGGGCACTAGAAGCACTTTCTTGGACTCTAAGGAACTCAGTTTGATTCAAGCCTGTGGTTTGTAATAGTAAAGAACTACATTGCTTAGCCAAAGAGAGGAATAACCACCTTATGTTGAGTCTAAGAAGCTGATAATGGGATTGAAATTAAATTACTGCACAATGAAACTTGTGCCAATTTACAGGTTAGAGTTTGGAGTCAGTTGTGCTGCAACAACACTACAAATCTTAAATTTCAAGCTATACCCTTTAAAAGTTTTCACTTAAATTTTTTATGTGTAGCTTTATAAAAAATTAAAAGACAGAGAGTTTTCCTGCAATTAAGAAATACTCCATGAACTTTTAGGAGGGACTACATTTTTTAAAATGCTGGGAGGTAGCATTCTGTAATTGGAGTTGACACTTGGCAAAGTGAACATGCACACTTGACCCTGCCAGAGTGTCCCTCATCTTGCACATGGAGACATCCTTCTGCAGCAACTGACTGGCAGGCAGCAGCCCTCAGTCAGCTCTTCAGCTTGCTGAAATATCTGGGTGGAGCAGCAGAAATAGTCAGAATTTATAGTGCACAGCAAAGAATCAGGGGATTTGTGAAAAGGAAGTGAAAAAGGAATAATTTCTGGCTTTTGTCAAGTTCATAGAAAATATTAATGGCGTAAGGAAATAAGAGAATTTTGCATAAAGGCAAAAGGGCAGGTGAAGCACAAAGCAAGCACTATTTCAAACAACAAAGACAACTACCTGCCAACTGTCATATAAGGAAAAGAAGTTATGTCAGACCTTGACAGGCATATATGAGAAATTTGTTACACTGAAAGTGCTCAGATTTGGGTTTGGTATTGTTTTGGTCTTTACAAGGCCTATTAGACAGTAGCAGATGAGGACATAGAGGGAAAGCAAAGCTCTGTAAATAAGACAAAAAGGGGAAATCAAGTCAATCTAATAAATGTTATGACATGGATATAATGAGTATAAATGTAAGTCTATCACCTACAGAAACAAGAAGTTACTTCTGGGATTTCTCTTTGAATGACATACCTGAGAGTATCTCAGCTTTATATCTAGCCAAAACTGTGGTTAGCTAAATGTCTTTGTGCTGGCAATCTTGGTGTATTTGCTGCGTGGCTGTGGCAGCACTGCTCTCACAGCCTTGTGCTGATATCCGAAGCTCACCATTTCTAAGAATCAGAGATTCTTGAATTTATAATAAGAAGTTACTGTCACTTTGGAAGAAATGTTGCCATATAGCTTCAAATTTGTCAGCGGCCAAGTCATCCAAAGTAACCCTGCGTACATCATGTGAGTCCTTCAGTCAGAAGTCTGGCCAGGTAGTGACTGAAAAGATAATCTACTTTGCTCAATGAAATGCAACCAAGGCTTTTTGTGCTAATTTGTACTCTAAGAATTTCTTGATAGCAGCAACTGTATAGTAGTTAACACTAACAAAAGCATTGATATACAACTGCTTGCACCTAGTCACAACTAAGACCATGCAAATCCTATAAATCATAACAAGTTGCATTTTTGTTTGTAAAACTCCATGTAAATAAAGAAAATTACATTTGTCCACATCCCAGTTTTAGTGTGGTTAATAAAAAGAAATACTAGCTTGCAGCACAAGAGACGGCACCACGCCAATGTTTGCAAAACTGTTATTGGCAAAGTAAATCATTTATTTGCAATAACACATGCTCAACAGTTTTGTCTCAGGATGCATATCCAAAAATTGGAGAAAAGAACGTGCAGAGTGTCACATTTGTCTTATGAACAGTTTAAAATATTACACAAAGAGACAAGTAAAATTCTGTGAAATGCAGACTGACACTTATCTGAGATTTTGAAACTCCCACATCCCACACAAGTTTACTCTTTGGTAATTTCAGTGGTAAGAACAAAATACAAGCTTAGGATCCTTACAGCAAGAAAATTTTAACCTATTTCAAGAGTGAGAGACAACTGCATGGTAGTAATACATGAAGCCAGCCCTTCTCTTCACTTCACATACTTTCTCCCTTTTTACTCAGGAGAAAGAGATAGTTGCTCTTGTCAAAGGGATAGAGAAGAGAATCCCTTTCTTGCTGTAAGAATTTGAAAAGTGAAATTCTTGAAATATGTATTTCTTCAAACAACACTTCAAAAAATTATTAGAAACTCCTGTCATTCCAGGTTGCATAAACCCTTCCAGACCTATGGCTGACAAATATTCCACCTCCAGTATTTGTATTTCTTGATATGTAAGAGCACTGTATAATAAAACAGTTATTATTAATAATAATAATACTTTGGCTTACATAGTGCTTCTCAACTCAAGTTTTTAAAACACTCCACAAAGCTTCACATTCACGAGGGATTTAAAGCCTCAGTACTCCACAATAAAAACCAACCCTACTATGAGGCAAGAAGAACAGCGGGTAGAAAATTCTAAATTATTTCAAAATATCTTTGATTTAGTTTCCTTGTGCCTTTCTTTGGAGCATATATATATATTACTGATCTTTCTCAAGGGCCAAACAGTGTTGTGGTCACCAAGATAATGATTTTTGTTCCTACTCTGTTTTTTAGACAGGAAAGCCATGAGGTATGGCTGAGATACCATAGTATATTACCAAGCTGCCTTTGAGTTGATCAGATAGAATGATTTAGACACCACCACAAACACAGACCTGCGGTATAAATTTTCCCTTTCTCAGTCCTATAGTTTGACCAGTAGATCACACTTGTGCTCCCTGAAGCTTAATGCCTTCACCATTTGCACAGCTGTTGTGTAAAATATGGTAACCAGGACCACTTGTAGCACAGAAAGAAATGAAGTATTGCTACTTGTATACCTTAAAGATGTGTATATTATTCTCTTTTATGATAATCTTTCACAACATAGCTAAGTGATGCTTCTTTGTATTGTGTATTGAAAGAGGTTACATTTTTAAAGTAGAAAACCAATGCAAGGAAAAAATTTGGAGTATATTTCATATGACAATTTCTGAAATTAGAAAAACACTCATTTTTTAAATTACTGGTGTTCATTGCTTCATTGCAAAAAAATGAAAGATTAAGGACATTTGTCAACTTCTATTAAGAATTAAATCTGTTCAAATAACAAGAGACTTAGTTGTCACAGTATTTGTCATAACTATCACACTACGTCCTAACAGAATAATGAAAAACAACCATCTTCAGCTTACACATGCAATAGTCATCCCTGAAAGCTCTCCAAATCCCAGTGCAGGTGGTGCCAACAGAAAGGATCAGAAAGTGACAAGTGATGCAAGAGGATACAGAGGAGCTATACTGGCAGACACAGTCAGGGGATTTTGAACAGGACTTTATCCCCATAATGCACAGCTTTGTCCTAAGTTTCCAAGCTCCATACTGTAGCCAGGACAAAGCTACTGATTTAGGAAACGTTGCAGAAAATTTGAACATTCTGAACAAACTCCATTCATAGATCCACTGCCACTAGAACCGCAAACAGAACTTCAAATCTTGTGTGAGTCTTGGCACTCATGAGCCAACAGCATTAATACATTTGTGGTATCACATATGACTTACTAAATTAACATTATGATATGTATTACAGTAAAGTGACCCCATTTCTCATTCTTTGTTTAACAGCAAAGCTATGTCTGAAAAGCTTATGTGGCAAACTGTACACACTAACGTTATGATACCTATTGTTGAGCAAGCTACTTAATTTAGGTTTTTGAGGGAACAACTCTGGTATAATCTGTTTTTCTATTTGTAATGTTATTCCCTCATTTTTACTTTAAAGCACAACTCCAACCACTCTTAAGTGTTCTCATTCCTGATACACAGCTCCCCTTACCTGCAAGCCATTGCCCTTCCTTCAGCATGTGCTCATTGCACAAACAGAATCTTGCAACTGATTTGAAATTTCTTTCCTTTAACGGGATGAAGAATGGACTAGGGACAAGGACACTATCACTTCCAATGAGATGTAGTGTAAAGTAGAAGGCTTAACCCTTACTCAGCAAGGCCCACATGGCCTGAAGGCAAAACTCAGGCCTGGAAGCACAAGATCCAAATCTGAAAAGCCTTAATAACATATGTTCCTTTATAGACTAAATATTTATAAGATTGACAAAATTATCATTCTACAGCATGCTGCCATGTACTGGGAAAATTAGTTAATAATACTGGAAGACAGAGTGAAATCAGACAAGGGACAAAGGCCATACAAGCAGTACATGCTCCATGTCAGGCTGCAGGCATAGCTGCCAATGCTGCTGTGCTGGAGAACATGTCCTACTGCATGCTCTAACCCACATCCCTTCCCAGCTGAAGAGATGGGTGACCTGGTGACAGAAAGCATCAATTGCTTGGCCTCCTCAAGTGATGGACATATATAACCTAGAAGAAAGCCTTTATTTTTTTTGGATAGCCTGAGTTTCTCGTGCACAGCTTGAAGATGTCATTAGCAGTTCCTCTGAACTCATCTGTACTGAATTGCAAAAAATGGTTCAACATTTTTGCATTTCTCTCTGATGTTAATTGGGGTTAATTGATGATAATGGTAAGGGTAATTAGTTTTAACAGGCACTAAGTCCCATAACCCAAGCCTCTTATGACAGAAATAGAACAGCAGTCAAAATGTGGTATGAGAAATAACGTGGCACCATCCAGTCATCTGCAGATGTAGGGGGGTGAACATTACATAAGCATTTGTATGCACTTGCATATGATTGCATGCAAACTACTTTAAAAAAGGTGAAATCTCATGCAGGGAGCAGTTATTGCATTTTTGTTATTGACATTGGCCAAAATACAACTTGAGATTTGCCAACAAACACTCCAGCATTGGGTTGGGAAGTTGGACCACTTTGTCCAGGAACAAACAACTCCTTGAACTATTGTTTAAAACTAGATGACGGGGTCAGTGCCAAGTTAAGTCTTTTACTTTTTTGAAGGCTCACACCCCCCCC
>VZTJ01002382.1:403701-451305 GCA_013397795.1 Orthonyx spaldingii | reverse complement strand
CCCCTCCGCCCTCCTCCCTAAGTTTTATGAAGCATCCCATCTGAGAATAGAAAAGAAAGCAAGTCAAAAGCAGAAGTTATCATTCTTGAGGCTAGTACAGCAGCCTGAAATCTCAGGCAGGAGCTATCACACTAAAAATTGAGATGACAACATGCAAAAATTAAAATACTCTGTCTCACTTGGTCTTTACACACACTCCTCCAATCAGTTTTCCCATCAAATATTTCCTCATTGTAAGCCTGGCACCCCTTGGGTTGGCATTAGGCTGTTTAGGGTTTGCCGCCCTAACAGTGAATTCAGGTGACCCGTGACAGCTGTACCAACCAGCCATTGCCCATGTTACTGCTGATCAGCTGAGGCTGGCCTACACATTGTGTGCTAGGACCTGTTTTCACACATTATTAAAAGTACTATTTTATTGCAATATTGGGGTGGAAGGGAATCACCAAAAATCAGCATTAGTCCAGTTTTTACTGCAAGTACCCTAAAGGATAAAATGGGTGAAACTATTAGTCTGTGAATTTCATCAGGGTGTAGAGATAATCACATATCCTGTTTGGACCTTAAGAACAGGTTTAATTGTAGAGGCAGTACAGAGTAATCATTTCATACTAAGGTTAATGAAATCCACATTTTTAAAATCAACTTGTTCCAGAAAGCCTGACAAATATTTGAGATCGAGACACAAATATTTGAGATCGAGACACAGGATTATCTTATAAGGCTGAAGGGAAGACGACTCTTCCTAGGACTACAGCATAGCAGTAACTTTTGAGATTCTTGGCTAGGCTGATGGAAGGTGACTGGGGGTGTAATCACACTGTGACAAGGAAAGTTTACGGTTCGATGGCATAAAAGCCTGATCTTAAATTTTCCTAAAGTCTTTAAAACAGATATTAAAATAATAATGCAGGCAGCAAGCACTTGTAATCCCACTGAGCTCAATTACTTCTGAATGTGCTCAGCACTTTTGAACACTAAGCTATTTATTTACTTGTCTATGTGCATGTACAGACACACATTTCTGTATCTTGTTTTAGACAAGCAAACATAGGGTTTAATCTTTCCACTGTCTTACCCTAAAATGCTATTATATATCCTTTAAAAGAAATAGGCCTCCTTCATTTCTGTTTTCATGGGAATAATCTGCATTTCAAACACCAACAGCAAGACAAACCAGAGACAACATTTTACAATTTCAGTGTCACCTGCTTGAGCCCAGAGCATGAAAGCTGGATAGCCACTTCATGTGGTTACAGAGCCAATATGAGTGAAAGGTGATTGTAAGTCCAGTTTAGCCTTGAGGCTGAGAAACGAGGTGACTATTAGCAAGGTGTCCTACCTCTCACCCATATTCTCCAAACAGCTTTCAATCTACTGATAACTGCACATAACTAAGTTGAATTCTTATGCAGCTATGTTATACCCCTGCCCTACTTACAGGAACACAGAATTCAGTCCAAGGGTTTTTAAGTGTTTTGTGAATGCTAGCACTATGAACATCATAGCAGTTGCCCTGTAAGAGGAATTGGACATCACTACCATACAACATGTTTCAAAGTCATCAGCGAAATTTTTGGGAGGCCTGGCTATACTGTCAATTGTATAGGTTCATCTAATATACTGTAAATTAATAGGTCATAAGACCAAAAGTAACTGGCTATAATCCTGTAACCACACTGTGCAATGCATGTTAGAGGAATTCCCTGAATTAATTTATGTCTAAATAATGTTTTGGTGGAAAAAAAGGCCACACTATCTTGATACGCCAATTTCCAGTTATGTGCAATCTAAAAAAATCTCTGGCAAGTTGCTTCAATTACCAATGACCTCATGGCTAAAAATTAAAAAACATATCAGTTTTATCATAATAGATTATAATTGAGTATTATCACTGTTTTCCAAAATACACACAGTAGTATTAATATCCTAATTTAATAGCTACAATTTCTATATTTTTATATATCTCTAAAACATCATTTTCCAATGAAAACACCATAAACACAAAGCTCTGTTAAAAACTGTGAGATGATATTCAGGTAAATTCTCTACATAGCTTAGTGTCATTTATGCTGTAGGCAAGACCTTTAGCATTATTGCTTGTGAAAAACCAGACATGAACAATCAGAATCGTTGGAAAATGTCATTTTGATGCTGCCTCTTATCATTCCATCTAGCACAGCATTCATCTTTCAACTCACTTTAGAGGCTACTTTGTAAGAAATATTTTCCAGAAATTTTGTGGGTAGAAGATAATATACAATAGAGACTCTATTAATATTTATGATTCCAGGAAATTCGTGGCAGAAGAGGTTTCCAAATTAAGCCAAATGTCTCCTTGAACCAGACATCAAGAACATCAGCAGAAATGCTAATATGAACCCTTGCCAGTGGCACAGTCTTGAACCTCCATGCCTAGATTAAAAAGAATGAGCCCTTTTAGGAACATATTTAGGAACATAAAGTGTTGTGGCAAGTTTAAAACCCAAAGCCCTTTCTCCTTGCTATATGACTAAAGTCTTTCCTTTTGCTATTTATTTCTGGTTTTCAGTCTGGGGAAGAACATCCCTGCAGCCTCTGATTTCAGTGTTTTTCTGAGCCTTTGGGAGCTAGAAGATTTAATTTTTATCACCAGCTCCAAACAGTGCCTGGCAGGATGCATCTGCAGTGACAAGCTGTCTAGCAGAAAAACCTGCAGCACCCAAATTGTTCTTTGTATCTCCACTTTTGAGGGCCAGCTTTAATGTTAAAATAGAGTGCCACTTAAAAACTAAGCTAAAGAAGCTAACTTCCTCTCGGAATAGTTCAAGTCTATGGGTGTCCTTAAAAGGAATTCTTGATTCATTCTTACTAAATGCCTCCCCTGGAAGGTTTTACTCCAGAACCTTAGTATTTCTTCATCTCCTTTGAGCCTATGAGGGTGAGACAGGCTACTAAGGTGGGCTGGGTGGGGAAAGGCAAAGAGATAAGAGTTCAAGTTCCCTGATTTTGATGAGACGAGCATGCACTATGCAGAGAAGGATGAAAAGAAACTGAAAACATGTATTGTGCACTATTTCATCTGTAAGTTGATTAAACAATTTCCAGGGAAGTAGTTTCCTACTGAAAGATGCCAAGTCAATGAAATGTAAATGTATGTCATGTAGTTCTATTATAATATGCTGACAAAAAGTTATCACACCATCTTGATACAGTTGAAACAATTTGTTTTTAAACACACAAAAGTCAAATGCGAACTTACTCACAAGATGACATTTTCACTATGGATAGTATTGTTTAAATTTCTCATCCTAATCTAGGAAGAAATTAAATTTTGATAAATCCTGCCATTTCCTAAAAAGAAAAAAAAAAAGGGCATTCTATTTTCTGACTTGCTCTGTTTAGTGTATCTCCATAAATGCATCACAGATCACATACTTGTTTGGTTTGCAAATAATCTCTCCTTGCTCCTTTCCTTATCCAATTCTTCATAATCCCAATGGGTTCTTTTTCAAGAATACTCATTAGTCAAATGTTTTTTGCTAAATCTCATCCTGAGTTATCCTGCCTTGCCTAAAGGTGTCTGATTGTGCTTTCTTGACAGTTATCCTCTCTTTTGCCTTTGAAATGTTCCATGAATGGTTCTTAACAAACAATTCTGTTGATAAAGTACAAGAAAAAGAAATCAAAGCATCTCTCAGCAGTGGTACCTCTGCAGGGCAAACAGGAATAAAGCACAGTGAAAATGTATTTGTATCACTCAAATTAGCAGATGGGAATCTGAAAGTGCTCTCCAAGAGATATGGTGAGAAAAGCCACCAGTTTAACATAGGTTCTTTTTAGAAAAGCACTATACTCCAGGAGAAATAACTATCCCACTAGAAGTGGGTTTTGAGATCTAAATTACTATATTCTGGCTCATGAAAGTTACTCTTATACTAATAGACTGCAATTTTTTAAGAAGAGGTAGAAAAAAAGTGGAAATGTGGATAAACAATTTCTCTGAATAGGGTTTGCATTGATATTAAATACTGTAAAGACAAGTATTTCTGGAGTTCGTAGCTGCGTTTGTGAAAAGCATAATCAATATGAGGAAAAACGTAGGGCCATTGCCTTTGAGATCTCTGAGTGTTACTGGGAAAAATTATATTGAATATAGTACCAGCATTTTATCTGGTATAAAAATTTGAATTCTGTCCTAAAAACAATAGATTAAAGAGGAAGAAACAGCCCAATTGATCATCCTAGATGAAGTGAAACAGAGTAATCTCAGTTTTTTAGCAAGCAGCTCACCTCTTCACATTGTTTAAAATCAGTAAGGAATGCTTCATTTCATCACCAGCCTCACCACATCAGTCCTGGGGCATCTGGACGGGTGTCTGGTAACAAGCAAACTGAAAAGCTTAACTAGAGCAATTCTAACCAATATTATTTCAGATATGATCTGTCTTTATATAGCTTTAAAATAGGAAAATTTCAAAACTAAGGTATATTCATCCACAGTCCAAACTACTCTGGCTAGTCTTCAGGTTTTAATATTGTGATTTAACACATCTGATACTATCAACATATCACTGTTGTGCTACAGAAAAAGACAATACACAGGCAATATTTTAACTGACTCTGATATCAAGGCCGGGTTGTAAATTGGCTGCATCACAAGTTCCACAGAGAAAAAAAAAGTCACTAGTTTGGTGCTGAGCTAATGGTTAAGAAGCAGAGCACACCACAGGTACGAGTAAGGCCTGTTTTGTTCAGTATCTTCATCAGCAGATTTGATAGAAAGAGCACACCCTCAGGAGATCTCTAAGGAGGTTCAGTCCAGAAAGACTTGATAAACTTGGGAACTGAGCTGTGAGAGACCAAAATGGTAAAGGTTAATGGCTCAAACAATCTGCCTTTTGCAAAAGCAGTGGGTGCTTTGCTGATGATGTGCAAGGAAATAGCCCAGGTGCAGAGGGTGCGAGCACCAGAGGATGACCACGACAAATAAACCTTTGTTTAGCAACAAGCTGGGTTTTGAGACAGATGAGGAAAGAGGTCAATAAGAAGCAGATTCTGTGAGGTAGGATAGTGCTTTTTCTCTTGGCAATGTCCTCCCCTACACAACTGGCTCAGATGTGAAAACTGCCCCTTCTATTTACACATAAGCCTGAGGGTGTTCATCCCTTCTGATGGGGCATAACTGGCTTAACTACACTGACCTGAGGGGCAGCTGTCATGTCTTAGAAGGTGTCCTAAACACTCAGAGACCCCCAAAGTGCCCCCAGACTCATTTCTGGGGCCTTCTACCTGAGGACTGTGCATGACTCACAGTGTTGCATCAGTGTTAAACTCATCCTTAGGGGAGATATCTGGGTGTTCCCATATAGCCTGAGTATATATTAACCCATTGAACTTTTCTTATCCTTTCTCTCTCTCTTTCATCTCCTACCTTCTTCTTCATGAAATATCATGTAAGCCAGACCAAAAAGTTCCAGTCAATGCCTTAATAAGTGCCTTGTAGTGTCTGGATAAATTGAAGTTCGCTAAGTTAAAGTTCGTGAAAGTTGGATTTTGTTTTGAAATTTGCCAAGTATCTTATTTGATCTTAATTTTCTAAAGTTTGCAAGTAAAAGTTTGTTATTGAACCTCCTGAGAATTTTAGTTTTTCTCCCATGCACCACCCAGAGTGAATCAAACAACCTTCCCCTAAACCCCCTGAGCGTATCGGGGCATAACATGAGCCAACACATGGCTCAATAAACTAAGCAAAAAGCCCAAAGAATTACACTGGGGATCAGGTGATCCAATCTGTCAGCATAGCTGGAAGAGAGCTGGATGAGGAGCAAACCTGCTAAAATGGCCTGGGGTATTTCAGTCAACACTAGGTCAAAATGAGCCAACTCTGTGCTGTTCCTATCCGTGCAGGAAACTGGTGCTGGACTGCATCAGGTGGAGCTTTCCTCTTTGCTGTGGAGACTGCAGTTGGAATATTATTTCCTTTTTTCAGCCTCCCTGTTGAAAAATGATGCTGAGGAATTGGAGAGGCTACAGTAGGTTGCTGTCAGGATGTCTGGGGCCTAGAGCTGCTCCTCAGAAACTGTGTGCTGAAAACAGCTGGGCTTGGTCTGATGAAGAGAAGACTAAGGTTAATTTACTAATAGCCTACAACTGCATGAAAGAGTTAAAAGACAATGGAACAAACCTCTTTCCAGCAATGGCAGAAATGTATAAAATAAGGTGAAATGGCCAAGACCTTCAGTTTGAGAGGTCCAAATGGCACAACAGGAAAATATTCTTTATAAGGAGAATAGCACAGCACTGGAATGAATTAATTTTGGAGAGGATGATGATGACTTTTGGAGGATTTTCTTACTTGGCTAAAGAAAATCATTGCTAAAATATGTGGAGACACATGCTCTGAAGTGGTTGAAGTAAATGATGCTTTGGGCAGTAGCTGGAGTAGACAGCCTGCAGAGGTCCATAACAACCAACACTTCTATGGCTGTGCCATCAGTTGTTGATGGTCTGTTTGCAGCTCTTCTCAAGGACGCAGGGCTGGCTTAACCCAGTTCTCCTTCCTCTTTTCCAGCTGAAAGAGCTGTCATAACAGACAACTCTTCTTTCATCTCTTAAGACTGATCTAATTTTTCCAACTCTTCCAATTTTCAACCTACTTTAGGAGCATGTGAGGCAACACTTATGGAGTGCCTCAAAGCAATCCTTGAAAAGCTCCCAGTCAGCAAAACAACTGCGCATCTATTTCTGCCACCTTCATTAATATGCTCTAGATTTAGTGAATTCTTGCTGATTTTAACAGGAATGTTCATCCTAGATCTAGGGTAATAGGAAGGCCTTAATATAGATGGCCTCTATTTCCACCTCCAGCAAGAGTGAATGAAGGTTTTCACATATGTAGCATTTAAATATCATAGTAAAGACTGCATCAGAAACATGTTAATATAGAATTTGAAAGTGTCTTTATTTCTGTTCAGCTTTAATGTTCCCATTTCCCTGGGGGATTCTTAATGATCATAAAAATTTTTGAGAAAAACTTTGTTTCTTTTAAAGTTTCAGACTTCTCAAGTGTGCTTTTTGGACACTTGTCTAGGGAAAAAGTTTCCATAATAGGAAAGCAAAGGGGGATTAATACGCACTAAAGAGAAATTTTCTCTTAAAAATATAAAATAATTTCTATTTTTGAAGTTTTCATTTATTTCTCTGAGGGCTCACATCAAAATATAGGATTGAACTTAACACAGATATTTCAATTGATCCATCCTGAAGTATTCTTTGTGGATTGAAATTTTACACAGTGTCTCTTGTTACCGACATGAGACGAGGATGTCATTCAATTTGAAAGTTATCCTCACACAAGAAAAGCCTACTTCATTCCACTTCAAAATCTCAAGCTCATGCTTGAAATCATGAAGAAGGCAACATTTATGCACAGAAATACATAATTGCTAATTTTTAGGAAATAGAAGGGATTTACCATAAGCTTTTTTTCCCCTGTATTAATTTCTAGTTTTCATTCCACAGGTTCTTTTCATATATATCTGATCAGAAGTGGAAATACACAGTGTAAGCAATGCCAATACTCCTTTTTCTTCCATTTTCAGACATGATGTTGTTCCTTTGAGATTTGAGAAACTGATGGCCTTATGTCCTATCAGCCATGTGTCTGCAAGGTTTTACTATACAGTGCTCCAAACCAAAATGGGAAAAAAGAAATCCAGTTAGTCACTGTGTTTAAGCTGAGAAATGTCTCTGCCGTGGTTTAACCCCAGTAAGACACCAAACCCCATGCAGCCACTTGCTCACTCCCCCACCAGCAGGTCCAGGGAGAGAATAGGAAGAGTAAAAAGCAGAAAATGCATGGATTGAGATAAAGACAGTTTAATAGGGAAAGCAAAAGTTAATGCACATAAGCAAAGCAAAACAAGGAATTAATTCACCACTCCCCATGGGCAGGCAGGGGTTCAGCCATCTCCAGGAGAGCACGGCCCCATTGCACGTAACAGTGACTTGAGAAGACAAATGCCACCACTCCAAATGTCCCCACCTTCCTTCTTCTTCCCCCCACTTTATATACTGAGCACGATGTTGTACGGTCTGGAATATCCCTTCGGTCAGTTGGGGTCCTCTGTCCTGGCTATGCCTTCTCCCAGCCTCCCACGTACCACCACCTTTCTCACCAGTGTGGCAGTATGGAAGGCAGAAAATGCTTTGGCTCTGTGTAAGCCCTGCTCAGCAATACCAAAATCATCTCTAGTTTACCAACTCTGTGTCCAGCACAAATCCAAAACATGACATAACTTAAATTTACATTTTAAATCAATTAACCTTAGTTTCGTGAGAAATTTAGGGGATTTTTCTGCAAAAACAGAGATAACTTTTATGAATCAGACATCAGTTCAGCTAGTATAGTTCCTCTGTTATTAAAAGTGTGAAGACTTACAGTGTTCTATTTTTTTCCTACTCTTCTTGAAAAAAAAAGATTGGAAAATGCTATGCTTTTTCATTAAATATATCCTGAAAAGGGAAAGCAGGACCTCAAAGGACTGCCGATAGAATAATTTGTGGTTTTTTAAAATTCCACTTGCTTCCATGAAAGTGGAATTATACTTTCCTATTAAAAAAAGTCTAAATAATTACTTGCCCTGTTTTCAAAAGATATAACAAAGTCAAAGAATTACAGCCACAAAGCATTCCTTTGCCCTGTGTAACATCTCTTAGTCCACTACCGCAAGTATCAAACGGACCCACAGTGTCTGATGTTCAGTGTCTGCTCTGGGCAGGGGAGCTCAGAGTGTGGCAGGGAGCTTATGCTGTTACCATGTAGCAGCAGGGAGGAGCATTTGATACAGCATTATTTCAGTTCCACAACTACCTTCTGCTAAGCTTGGTGTGTGTACGATAAAGGTATTTTAATCTGTTTTATATTCCTCTGTTTCTTGTTTTATTTTAAGCTATTTAAGAGAAAACGATTTGAAGTAATAAAGGCCAGCTGCTATTAGTACTACTTACTTGTTAGGACAGTGTTTCAAATGCCTGTTGTATTCCTTTATCTGTGATCATAAGACTTTGTGGAGTCTCAGTTGCTGCAGCACCAGTCTATAATTATGATGTTCAATCAATATTATGGATTTAAAACAGAAGTAGCTTTTCTTCTCTTCCTTATCTTGTAATCAGAGTAACGTTCAATTTGTATATACGGATGTGCTCTTGGCATTTGTGAGGCTTTTCTTCTTCCTTTCAGTACTGCATACCAGATCATCACAGGATCATTCCAGTTTCATTCAAGGTGCAAAAATGCCTACCTCATTAGGAAAAAAAAAAATCCCAACCAAAAAACCAACATCAACAACAACAAAAAAACACCCCCACAAACAAACAAAACACCTAAAGAACTGAGTCAACAGAAAAAGCAGTACATATATCAAAGCTCATTTGGGAACAGCACAAAAGAGCTTTTAGCCCCCATGATACTGTGGGGCCAGATGCCTTGAGGAGTGCAGACTTCAGGGAGCAAGGGATAAAATATACACCTGCTCTTTGCTATATTCATCTCACTAGTCTGAGAAAGTATATCGTGTTCCAGAGCAGATTTGTATCTCCCCGTGGGCAAAACACAGTCCCATTACACCTCAGAAAGCCATGCTCCTCTTCTATCACCCACAGGTCCCTCAGCTCACCCTGCTCCTGTTGCAAGTCTTATACCAGTAAAGGTGTTGTCCAGATCCAGAGATTGCTTCCTCCAGTTGCTTTTACTAGAAGTTAATTCATATTTTCTGAATATGAGTGCAGGCTGTACCTAATCAGAGGGGCCACCACTGTAACCAGGAAGGGAAGGCAAAAGCTTCTACCTTCACTTGGGTAGGAACGAAGTAATTCAGTGGGCAATGGACTGAGCCTCTCTCCCTTCTGCCCAGCTAGGTGACAGATTCCTTCTGTCTCCACAGTAAATTCACACCATCAACTATCCATTGTGAAATGGTACTTGAGATTCTAGTATAATACCTATTATTCTGTTATTGATTGATAGGTAGCACATCATAGTTAGGAAAATCAGGAAAGGGAGGTGATTCAAGAAGGAAGCAGTACAAGACAAGGATCAGGAGTTTTACACCAAAAACTGGATTCATCTAAGAGTTTAGTCCAGTCTGACTAAAGATGAAGTGAAATATGGCTATATGAAAAGTGTTGAAGAAACTTTTTGACATCAATTTTATAAATGCTCCTCTGTCACACAGATGCTTGTTGAGTAAATGTTACTACGATGGCATTTATTTCTTTATCCTTGTTATCATCTGTGTGCTTATAAATCCAGAATGGTGCTATAAAGGAAGGATTTTAATACTGATGCAAACACAATTGGATGTGAAGATTATGAAGCAAAGTTCCCACATAAATGGATTACACTTTCTCATGGAAGAGAAGGTAGCTTCTTTTGAAACCCTGAAATAACTACGCACACTCTACTGTAGCTTGGAGTTTTGAAGTAATGAGGAAAATCTGTAATACTGCCCCTAACTAAAGGGTAATGCAGGACCCTTCACATAAATGGGACTTTTGTGTAGGCAACTGAATGGATAGAATATTTAGAGATTGGAATAAAAAGAAACCTGAATAAGAGAGTCAGATTTATTTTAGAAACAGGGGTAAGTATAAAAATGGATATAGGCAGATGGACGTATCTGAAAATCTCTCTAGGGAAAGGGTAATGCTGTTAAGATAAATATTCTAAACTACTCTATATATTTTTAGCTCCTTTGCAGTATATGTATCATATGGTTTCCAGTAATGTAATGCTGTTGGTTTACTCTGAAAGTTAAGTTCTTTTAAAAAAGAGATTTCAAGATACAAAATTACCAAAAGTGTGTTCTATCTCAGAAAATGAATAGGGACTTCTTCATTCGTATCAAAATGATTCCTTACAATGTTTGCAATCCAGGGAGGAGAGCACCATGACAGAATAATGAAAGGTAAAATAACTAAAGCGCTAAGTAAGAGAAAAAGAAGTAGATGTTTTTTCTATTGTCTTCACTGTGTGAGGCATCTAACCATTAAAAATAGTTAACCAGTAGAAAAGGTAATTAGTAGCAATGATGCAAGGCAGTAATAAAATTTGTTGATATTGTTGTTTTAAGTAAGTTTTAGTAACGCTGATAAGAACTTCTCCATTTTATATTCAGCTACACTAGGCACTGTCTGTAAGAATGTAAAAGCCTTTAAAAAAGAGAGTAAGATTCCTAACTCTTTGGGAAGTAATGGGAAGTGCAGCTCCTAACAAAGCTGGGAGACAACAACTCTGCAGAAATGCCTAAAGACTCTTGACAAAAGTCTAGTCCTTGTTTTTCAGAGGCACCAAATTCTTCCTCCACCCCATCCCACATGGTGTTTCTCCATTGGAGCTTTTAGCAAGTTCTCTGAATATTGCATCTGGCTCTGCTGGGAACAACTAATGCAGGCAGAGCCTCTGGCATGCCCTTCTGAGCATAGTTCATCTGTAATCTGTAAAGTCTGTTTACAGTCTGTTCGTTTGTAAAAGGTTTTCCTTCTTTTCCTGATTCTTTGTGGGGAAATCGGCAAAGGATTTATTCCTTTAACTCAAGAGCCTAAAAAGTGTTTGGTGGAACACTGACAAGTGATATCCCTGACATTCCCAACACGGCCTTACTCAAACCAGACTGTCTGGATTCTGCTCTGGAATTCCACAGATCTTTGTCTTTTCCTAATGTGCTTCCAGTGAACAGAGCTTCTGTCGAAAGTCATTCCAAATGTAGAGATGTGCCTAAAGATAAATTTGGCCTTAAATGCTTTCCTGTCTGGGGAAGGCAAATAGAAGCAGCATGGAAATGCAAAGGCTTCTCTGGTGAAGTCAAAGCACGCAGCAAACAGTGATTTTGATCTCTAGTACTAGAATCCATGTATTCTATTTTGTGTTTGTGAGGAATTACTCCTGGTTTACACCTGCAAAAAAACTTAAAGCACATTCCAAACCAGGTACACAAACTGCAGACCCACTTCACCTCTGTATTACTCTATTTTGACATCTGTATCTTCCTACACCAAGAGATTAAGGTGAGCACTATGAGCAAATACACTAATCAAGCTCTGGGATGCTGACTTTGCTTTCCCCCCTCATTTGTGGTTTTCTTAGAGGAAAATAAGGCTGATGAAGTTTGAGATCATCCAGCTCCTTAAAGTCTGAAGGGGTTCAGAAGAGAAGATCCTGGTTTGGTCTGCCTATATTTTGAGTTTCAGTTTTGTTTTGCTCATAATATGGGAAAATAAGTTTTTGAATAGGCAAATACAGATTTTTTTCCACTATTTCCCATGTTGTCCTTATCCTTTCTACGCTATTCATCTTTCCCAGACAAAGAAATAACCTGCTATCACTGATCTCCTTGTATTTTAAAACTGGGTTATAGTTTATAGTCTGGTTTTATATAACTCTACTTTTTACATCTTTGATAATTCAGTTCTTTCCACCTTCTCAGTAACTCCAGAGTTAAGTGCAGCAAATAGAATTGTGATCACCCAAATATGTTACTGCCTGTCTGGAGAAATAGTTATCATAAGCACCCACAGAAAAATCACACTTCATTAAGTACATGTGTAATGCACTAAAGATTATATAAACATGCACATTTAGTAAGGGACTTAAAAAGCCTCAGAGGAAATGTCTACAGAGACAGCCAAAATCATCATCTTCATCACAATAAAATTGTACCCAAAACTGGCAGCAATGTGTTAATCAAAAATCACCTGCTGCACAGAGCAAAAAGCACATGAAGTCTATTACCCAAATCACCACAGGATAAAATGCAGTTAATTGCCTATTCTGTCCTTTGCTAAACATATTTCCCTCCAGGGCGGAACTTGCCCTTGTCCTGTCAGTCACAGCTTTACAAAAGCATCGTGTTTGTGCCTTACATTTCAGCGAGACAAGCTTGGAGTGAACCTGCTGACCAAACATTTATGCCCAAGGTAAAGGAAAACAGACAGACTTCATATTCACAAAGTCACTGTCCAAAGGTGTTCACATCTTTCTGTTGCTCTTAATTTCCTGCTGAAGAAAAGCAGTTGTTGATGCCTAAGGAAAACACAAGGTGTATTTTGTGTGAGATATCACCAGGATAAATATGATTAAGTTATTCAACTGGTCACCAGAATTTAAGACATAAATCATAAGATAGCTTGGTTGACTTTTGATTAGCAAAGTATTATAAATATATCTATTTATACATATTTGTATCACTAATAAATGTGCATGCCTTTGGGAGAGAAATCATTCTTGAGTTTAGTTACACTTATTTATACTAATATATGCAGATTTAAAGTGTTTATGTGGAATTTAAAGACAAATTGCATCAGGTACTCCAGATGCTGGAAATTACTTACTTTGCCTGTCCTGCAGCATTACTATTTGTTTATCATTTCAAAATTCAGAAGGTAATGGCTTCATTATCCATTCATCTAATTTCACAGAGAAATGACAATTCCTAGCTGCTGAGGTCATGGCCCATCAAAAATTATACTGTCTCTAATTTTATATCCAATCTCTGGCAGATCTTAATTTGCTTATCTCAGTTCTCATATATTGACTAAATTGCTGAATTCTATTAAAATCTCTACCAGCTGTCCAAGATTTAAGACTGAACTACTGAATTGAGACTTATTGAATTAAGACATTATTGCCAATGTGAGCCAGTAAAACAATGATTAAAATATACAAGATTAATGTGCTTTTTAGTTTCCCATACACCATTTGAATTCGGCCTGAATGTGGCTTTGTACATGGTATGTATGATATCCGACCACCCCAGCCAGTATGGCAAAATCACGCCTCTAGATTTTTTTCCTTTATACAGTTACTGACCTTAGCTGCAAGAGCTATGAGAAGCAGGGGTAATATTAAAATTATTGTTCAAATTTTCATGGGTGGATAGTGCAGTATTTTTCAAGTTGTATTTTCCTGTATAATGCTTCAAACTGAACACTCTGAAATGTTATTCTACAGTGCATTCTGAAGACCATTCCCTCTGAAGAGTTATACTTAGTACAGTATTTAGCTTCCTACTCTAATCTCCAAGCGTGTTCATGTTCCTTTCACGAAGAAAATGGCAGATACTTTGGTGACGGGTCAATCTCGGATCCACATTTTCCATTTTTGGCACTAATGCCATATTTCTGTTACTAGAGGAGAGAAGGAGCTTGCACAAGCTGCAAATGCAGTATGTAATAAAACCCACTTGACTATTCATTGCTTGGGTCTGGCAGGTCATGGCAACATGTGACATCTTCACATCTCTCTTCATCCTCCTGCATCCTTGCTGAGTGAGACTGTGGACCCTTAGGAGATTCCACTTGAATAGGTAACTTCCCAGAAGTCTTATCTTACTCTGCTATCTTATTGCACTGCTAAGAGCTATACTTATCTACTTCTCTTTTCACAAAATTCTGGTTTCTGACAGCAGTTGCATTTCTACCACGCTGGGGTTGCCAGCAGTTAAGAGGACCATCAGCATAAGTTAAGAGGCAGTGATAGTTGCTGCATCTTCTTTACTACCCACAAGTGTCTAAATTTGCAAACAAATGTGTTTCAGCTAGATTTGTGGTCTCAGTGCCTGCTGACCAGCACCTCTGCTTCATCACTTCATCACAGCAAAACTAAGCTAAAGCACATGTCTTAAAGATCATTTCCATTCTGAAGAGCAGGTTCCCAAGGTGACATGCAGCCTTATTTTCTGCTAGGGCACAAAGGTAGCCTCTAAATGAAAGATATAATAGAGAAAACAGATTTTCAATGTATGCCCAGAAAGACTGATTCTTCACTGGAAGAAAGATTTAACTTCTCCTTACCATTTTTCTTACATGGCAGAAATACACTCAAAGTCAAAGAATTTTGTAGCATTCATCACCAAAGCGGAAAAAAAAAAAGACAAAATATGTTTACCAGCACCTCCCACAGTGTTGCTACCTGTATATGCATGAAACTCAGCAGATGATTAATCACAGGGCTCAAAGATCAGGTTATCATAAACTGTTTTAGATATCCTTGGTACTTCATCATCAGCTTGCTATGGTTCAGCAGAGAGGGAAGTCAGCATCAGAAAACGCACCCTGAGGTCACTTGCCTGTCATTGCCAGAGGTAGAACTTTGATTGCTTTTGTTCTTGTAAGTCATTTGGTAGTTTGTTCAAAGTCTAGTAGTGAATCACTATCTGTTTGTGACTTCCCTTGTGTGTGTCTAGTGATTGCCTCAGAAGCACCCTGTTATGATGCTTCCCACTGGACTATTCTAAGAACATGAGGAGATCTTGCTACATGCTGACTTAGGTGACCAGGAGGGAAGGGAGGGAAAAATCACAGATCAGTAAAATATACTGCATATAAATTCCAGCATACTGTATTGCTTATGCCCTGCTATGTTGTCCCTCCAACTCATATTGGGATTTTACCCCATAAGGACCTGGGCTTGTGAATATGAAGCTGCTCCTATTTGTCTATGGAGGGCTTCATCTGCTCTTTCTTCCTGGTCAGGTGGTCTGTAGCAAACTCCACTATGTCACGTGTCCCTGCCCTCCCTTCAGTCCTGACCCATAAGCTCTCAATCAGCTCCTCATCCATCCCCAGGTGGAGCTCCATACACTCCAGCTGGTCATCAACATTGACAAAGAGGGTGAAATCCCCTCCTCATCTCCCTTGACTGCCCTTCCTAAAGAGCCTACATCCATTCATTCCAACACTCCAGTCCTAAGGGCCATGCCACCACATCTCCATGGTGCCAACAACATCATAGCCCTGCAAGCATGTGCATGTCTCTAATAACTCTTGTTTATTTCCCATGCTGGGTGTGTTTGCTTTCATGAACACCAACTTGCTGCGCAGCTAACAAGAAACTCATTCCATACAAGTATTTAATTAGAACTGAGTGAGTGTATATTGACCAGAAATAATTTAATTTTTGCTTCAAACTGACCATGAACAAGTAATCATTTCTATTAGCAAATTGCTAAAAAAAAAGCACTTGCTAGCTAGTTTGGACATACCATTTCTGATGTCAAACTGTTCCATTTTGTCTGCTTGCTCTTCATGGCTCATAACTAGTCCTAAGTTACCATACAGCATTTGTGCTTCCTGATTAAATATATTTATATATTTATATTTTAAATATATTCAAACAAAAGATGACAAAACAATAAATAGCAAATACTGAATTAATGAATAACAAACACCATATTTCTGGTAAGAACTGTTCAATGAAAAATCACACTGGGGAATCGTGAATCATCCAGAACACATGAACACTTTCAAACGTATCTGGCAATTGTTACAAACAACTAATAATATGGCTAAAGCCAGCTGCAGAATGAAGGAAGCCTATTTATTCACATTGTCTTGATGAACCTACATTAATCTAGTATTTACTGTCCCATAAGGATCTTCCTTGCCACTGCTATAGAAAGTTTTGGAGTATCTTCTTCACTCTCTTTCAGGCCCCAGACAATTACAAACAAACATGATGTTATGCCTAGCACAACACAATTATTCAGAATCTGCTTTTAGACATGAATAATGTGTTACAGGGCTCCCCAGAAAGATGCAATATCTTTACTGAGGTGTTGAGTCTGTTCAGCAGCTACCTCAGCAACCTGCTAGTTACAATTTAAGTCATGTGCTATTTACACCAAGGGCCGTGGCTTGCAGGCTGATGAAAACACTTGATTGTGTCGGGAACTTAAAAGCACAGGCATGCAACTTCAGCACATGTTGTCTTCCCCCTCCTTCACCTTTACCTTCCATTTCACAACATCTGGTTGTTCTTTTGCTCTCACAGTTAATAGATTTTGAGAAGAGACTACATGTTCTTATAGAGACTTTTTTTTTTTGCTTTCTCCAAAATTTTCCTTCTTTTGACAACATAGATTTTTCTGCCCTGAAATTTTGCTTTGGAAATCAGTGGTCATAAGAGTATAAAAAAACCTAAGAAAATCCATACTGAGTTAAATAAAAGGTCTAGGTAGTCTAGCACCAGGCTCCAGTCATATGCTAATAACTCATGCCCAAGGAAGAATTAAGGGAGGCACATAGCAACAATGACCCAGCATCCTCCCCTAACCTCAGGTGCTAGCTGCTGTGAGGGCTTCCTGAAGCGGAGATGGTGCCTTAAATATTTAATAACCTTAATTAGTGTTTCATCCAGCTACATGCCCAATTCCTTTTCAAACTTTGAGGATTTTACTGTCTGTTGCATTCTGCAGCAAGCTGAGCCACAGGCTTTGCCATGGGGCAAATCTTTGGTATTAACCTGGTCCATGCTGATTTTACTTGATGCCCTGTAGTCCTTGCATACACAAACCTTTTATTCCTGTAAATATATACATATATATATTTATAGAGATATATATATACATTTAAAAAGCTGGTATCAGATCAAAATTTATGTTGTCAACGAGATCATTGTCATTTCTGTCATCCAAAGGCAAATAGGCTGGGTGGAGGTGATAGTAGGGCTCCAGCTGAGATCCTGCCTGCTGCTCTACTGCTGCTCTAACATGTGGACTGTAACCATCACTTTCTAGCATCACTCGTGCCTGTGGCCAAAGACAGTCTTCATAACATCACCTGTACCCTCAAAGCTACAGAATTCCAAACCTCTGTAAAACAACCTCATTCATTTATCTGCTCAGGAGAAGGCCAGGCTATCTCAGGTCCTTTCAGGATGACTCTGGATGCCTGGCAGACTGAAAAGCTCTGCAGAAGCACAGCGTGCTCCTTGCAGGGGAGGCAGAGCTGAGCCACCCGAGTCCACTTACGTATGGGCACAGATCCATCTGTCAAACCCTCTGGGCAGCAAAGCTGAAGAAGACCAGATCCTGCACTGCCATTACAGGTTAAAGCATCAGCTATGAACTAGTCCAGATATTGAAAAGATTTTTCTAGGACTGTGCAACTGAGGAAGTGTAAGCTATGCACAGGGCTCTCATCTATCAGGGCCTGAATATATGCAATATCTTCAGGTCTGAGTCAGCATACCTCTCCCATGACCCCAGACGCATCTTCTGACAGTATAAACTATCAACTATGCTTATTCAACTTCAGATCTGACTGAAAAATTTCCAAGGGTAAGTTTTCCAAAATATGCAAAGTAACATTTTTGAAATTAAATATCTCACAAAAAAACTAGAGCTGGTTGCAGTACATTCAAGATGCTGTCAATGGCCAGAGCCAAACAGGTAGAGCAAAAAACTCTACTACAGGAGAGCCAGTAACCTTACAATTAGGCTACAGCAAAGGCCTTGGTATTTGCCCCAGTTCTGAAATGCGGAGGAGACTTTAACCAGCATTTCCTTAGCAGCCAGCATATTGCCTGCTCTGTGAACAGAAGCTCTGTTGCTGACAATTACTTTTCATGAGATGCGAGAAGATTTTGCTCAAAAGACAGCAAGTGGGCTAAGACTTAATAAGAAAATAAGGTAATAACTTGCACTTGCATGAAGTCTCTCAAGCTTAAATACTTTCCTTGTTCTTGGGAAAAAAAAACCCAACCACTTTTCTGTGCGTGTTTTAATCAATTAGTTGTAAGACATCAAAAGAAGGTACTCCTAAATGAACACTTGCCAGACTTTATGTTGTGTATGAAATAAAGCAGTTCCCACTATGTGTACCTTATGTAATATTGCTGAAAAAGTATCAAGGGATAGAGGGCCTACCAAGCATCATTATGTCCCTGTGATGAGGAGTCTCCTATTTAATTCCTCTAGGATACTGCTGCTGGAAATATTGCTCTGATTAGGCCTGTTTACATGTTATCCATTTTCTGCAGATCCAAAGAGGAACACGTTTTGAAAGTCTATGATTAAAGGTATTTGCTTTAACTTAGATGTTGATTCTACTTGTGATGTATGGCCTGCCATAATTCTAAGGTATTTCCTGCAGAGATAAATCTGGAGGAAATGAGTATTTTATCCAGTTTGCCATGGAGAGTTACAAATGCATAAAAAACAATCTTTGCAGCTTAAACTATATGCACAGTGTGGCATTCGACTTCTATACTGTCATGTAGAATTTGTTTTAATGTAGATTACAATTTATCTTGTTAACTACCATCATATAAACAACATCATTACTATTCTGAAAGATTTTCCTAATAAAACTGTATCATATTGTGTTGCTTTTTTCCTGAGAAATCACTATAATTTTAATTTCATATGGGAGTGCAACAGTTGCTGCCCTGCTACTATACTTGAACCAAATTCTGCTGCTACCTTGCCCTTGGAAACAGTTCCACTAGCTTGGCTGAAACTGGCAAAGAAAGGATTTTGCACTTGGACAAATACCACTTTGGTCAAAAGGAAAAAATAACTAAATCTTTTACTGCCATCTCTGAAGCTAAAAGGCACTTTAGTGCCCAGGCGAGTGATTCTGCCCTTTGGGGAAGATGGAATCAGATAAATCAAATGCATAAATTCAGGAGCTCTTCTCAGGCAATTCACATTAGCAAGGCCTATCCCACTCCAGGAAACCAGAAAACCATGCTCTAGGTCTGCACAGAACTAATTGGTTTGCAGCAAGTTTAAGGCATTTCTCATTTTGAACAAATCTCTGAAGTCTCATAAATCTAGGGTTACCATGTTTATAAAGCTGCAGACCTCCCAATTTGTACTCTAATTATGTTTTGTTATTGTTATTATCAGCTTATTCTTGCTATGAATGTTTTTGTATCACTTGAAATTGATGCTAATACTCCCTGACATACAGCCTGACATGTATTAAGAATGCAGAAAATGAAATGACAGAACTAATTAAAAAACCATCTGTTCAGTTAATTTAGAGGTGTGCCAAACAATTCAAATGAGACTTGGTCAGCAGTAAATCACATCCACCTGTACCATTTGCTTAGCAGTTACTGTCCCTAGTCGTGTTATTTCCTTAGAAACACTTCTACTGTTCAGTCCAGAGACTGAACAGTGAGTAGTGAGAGCATGAAATCACAGCTATTACTCTTGAACAGAAATAGTACACGTAAAAACGTAGTATAAGCCTGCTAAATGAAAAAAAGACATACAACAAAATGCTGTATATCACATAGACTCACTCCATTAATTGTAATGACTGTGCCTTCAAGACATGGAACAATCACATCAGTACTACCTATAGAGATATTGCAGCTCTCTATCCAGGAAAAAATTCCCCCTTAATGTCAATGGGCTGTACTTTTCTCTCCTGTAAGCCCATCAAAGTTAATAGAGTTGTACCAAGAATACATTTGGTCTCATCTGATTATAGCACACTGAACATGTTGTCTTATAGCCTGGCTGCTGTGTTATTGCTTTACATACAGAAAACATAATAATTCAAAAAACATTCAACTGGGAAGTTAGATCTTTTTTCTTTTAAAAAGAAAGGAAAATAAGCATGTCTCAGTCTGATGAGCAGCAGTCTGTCATGTGGCAGAACTATATTATTACAGATTAGGTATATTTCCTCTGTACCAAAGAAACTTTGCTAGAATAAGAAAAGCACCTATATGCAAAATGAGCTACTTGGCATTTTCTTCCTGCTCATTCTGCAGTCAGCTTCCCTCCAGCATGTACCACTTGGATTTGCATTCCAGACTTCCACACACAGAGGGACTCCCTTAGCCAGTCGCTTTAACTTTTGAAAGCTTCAACCAGTGGGAAACTTGAAAGAGTTTAAAGCAGACAGCATCAATGGGAGGCAAAGCTGACAGCAGCCACCTGCTTTTAGCATGAAGCTAATAAAACAGCCACTAATAAACAACAAAACAGCAGATTAAATTATATGAACTAATTATTTCTCACCAGAAAAGCTTTTGCCGTTTCCTGTGCTCAGCATAGTTTCAGGTCAGTATTCTTATTACTGCTCCCCAACTTCTAACTTTGGTTTACACAGTGTCATTTTGGTATGCTTAGGAATTTAAATCTCTATAAGCAAATGAATGGGCAAGTGCAAAAACACTGCAAGCTGCATAGAGCCAGGAAGGGGAGGCTCACCGATGTCGCTGTCGAACCGAAAGCGGAGCAAAGGGACACAGCAATCTTGAGAGAATGCTAAGTGAATTTATTTAATTATTAACAGACTCATATACACGCGAGAAGGCTATTTGGATTGGTTGAGATCAGTCCACCCTCCTGGGACTGACTGGGCAGAACTCTGACCGCCTGTTTCCAAAAGCCACTCTCAGCAACACGAAACTTATCTTATATTTAATGAACTTTCAGTAGAATTCCCATGGGAAAAGTCTGTAGCAGTCACACACCAGAGCTGGGATATCAGTGTGCCAGGTTCCATGGACAGGGAACTTGCATATTACCTCCCTAAGCATGGGCATTAGGAGATTCCTTCATGGATAAACGCACGCTTTTCTACTTTGCTACAATCAGGAGAATGAGCACTGGGGAAGGGCACACCTAGCTGAAGGCCACAGTGTCAGTGTGGCCAGACAGAATCCAGAAGGTGTGGAGCAAGGGATGGGAGGACCCTTTTACTGAGAGATCTGGATGACTTTGATGACTTGGGGAATACATTGAGAGAAAAGTAAACAAGAGAGATGAGCAAAAAGGTTGGACAAACTATAGTAGACAGAAGCATGGGAAGCAGGACACTAGCAAAGACCCTGAGTGACTGAAAACTGACCTGCTGGCAGTCCTTCACCTGCTGTGAGAGTATTTCTCTCCTGTTTATTCCAAATGCACTAAGGGGATCATATAGTTCTAGCTACGTTAAGCCTGCAGATGTGTGATGCGCTATTCCATAAAGGTTTGTATTAGGGAGAAGTCTTCATTTCAGAAGCATTCACTGAGCAAGGAAGCAACATGCCAGAAAACATATTCCATGAATTTACTGGAATATTGGTTGTTGTATGTTCAGGTGATATCTGGGATAGAAGGAAGCTGACTATGCACAGGGGTGTAAAAGATAGTCTAGTAAGAAATTCAGTATTGATCCCAGAACATGGAATCTGATTAGCACTTTAGTTATTTTCTATTGTCAACAGAAATAATCATTGATCATCCTTTTCAGTGACAGCAATTCACTAAGAGACAAAAAAAAAAATCTCACAACTGATTTATGTCTCACTAGAACAAATCTGAACTCCAATAAACAGCTGGGGTGGGGTGGAGAGAGGCATCATTGTTATTGACTAACAAAGGACAGGTTACTAAAAGTCTAGGTTTCAAAAACTGTAATGATGTGTCAGTCATCTCAAAAATAGCATCTCAGCTTGCTGTCTCTGTGTAATGTGACTTTTTGGATTGAAAGGGACAGATTTACTAGATACTCTTCCTTTGGGACCACTATGTTAGACAGGCCTGTGGGAATGATCTAAAGTTACAGTTGCACCTTTGGTGTTTCTGGTCCAAGCCATCGCTTCTACTATATAGTCAGCTATCCTTAGGATTTCCACAGTAAGGGACATAAGATTGGACCCTGAATAATCTTTTCTAGGCTTTCTCTGCACACTTTTGGGGCAGACCTGACCCCAACTTGTTCTTAAACACCCACACCAAGACCCAGCTGCAGGAGCATAGGGCTGGCCTTTGGGAGACTTCATCTGGAGCACAGTCATCACCCTGAGCACTGAAATTCAGAGGGGAGTTCTTTAACCATGAAGAAACAGGGAGAGCACAGAGTTTGCACTCTCAGTCCCCAGTGTGGAAGTTTTCCATATTCATACACCATGTTGATAAGCTTGAGTGGAAAAAAGGAGACTAATTCTGTTTTGGGTAGTGGGGTAGATCCAGTCTCCTGGCATCTGACCAGTGAATTTGAGCTTTGCTCAAAATGGGAGAGCTTCAGTAGGAGAGACCAAGTCACCAGGGTCTTGTTGGAACACTGTAGCCAGATGACTGGGGTGTAAATAGATGTTTGTCTTGGATTCACATCCCAAATAGGTGTTAAAAAGCAGGGCAGCACAGGAGATTGCTCTTCTGTCTTGTGAATGAAGACTCCACCTGGGAGTCCTTACCGGGCTTTGTACAAAGCTCATGTCAGCAGCTGGGCTCCCACTCAAAGGTGCTTAGAGGTCTGGTTTGGGGATCTTCACGTGAATTTAACTGCTGAGGTGTTTGATATTTATGTCCAGCAGCAAATATGGAGAAATATGGGTACTTCAGGAATTGGATTGGTTCCAGGCCTTGGAGCTGTAACTAGTAGTAGCTACCAGCCTGACTCTAAAGCTTTGTTCAGACACAAGGAGGATGGGGAAAATAACTTTACATTTTAGAAGGTAAACTAATTAGTAGATGTGTAAGGAGAAAGTGAAAACTCCACCTACAGAAGAGAAGATGGGATGGTCTCAGTAAAGATTTAAGTGACGATCGTAGTACTTTATTATTAGTTCAGTTCTATTTCTGTGGTATCACCTTCCAAAAAAATTCTCCTTCCTTAAAAAAATATAGTGATTAAACAATATATGTGCTAATTTCCCACAATGATAGCATTTTTGTAATTTCTTATCAAGTCTAGGAGAAGACTTGCACTATGACAGATCTATAGTGTATATGTCTCCTGGAAGAAACTAGCATGCCATTACTATTTATGTTAATATTTGTTTCAATTCCCAAATATTTGCTGGGTTTTTTTTCTTTGACACTCTGGGATAAATTAACTCTAATCACATCAATAGCATGGGCGCTGAATTGTTTTGTAGCTTCAGATCACTTCCATGATAAATCTTGTAATCTAGAAATCCCCTGAAATACACTGACTAAGTCGTGAAGCTAAAGGGCTATACTCATAACAGCCCCAGATACTCCTTGGGCTCACAGCATTGTGCAGGGAATCAATGTCTCATGAAACTGGAATGTTTCCCTCATCAGACACTCCATTTAGTAAGCCTGCACTCCAGGAAAAAGTTATCAAGTATTTAGGTCTATCTTAGAGCACCCTCTGAGCTTATTTTCTGCCATCACTGTTAGGTCAAGGCTATCCACACCCAGTGCTTCATCTCATCTTGAATGCCATTTTCAAGGCTTTCCAGGTTTGCATGCCAAGACCATTGAATTCTGACACTGTTTCAAACCCGCTTAGAGAAGCCCCAAGACTGAAGAAGCTGGAACCACCACAATTTCAGCCTAAACGATATTGGTAGATTTACAGTGGTTATAACTATGAAACATTCTGAAAAGACAGATTCAAGTCAGTTGAGTGAAGAATTCAGCTTGGGGTTCATTTAACATATTATTCCCTGCAAAATATTTCAAAATATTTTAATTATCCAGGAAAAGTTATATCCCCTAAATTGCTGGAAAGTACCTTGTGTTTTTGAAGCAGAGATGTATAGTATGCATATCTCTACCCTCTGTATATTGTTGACATTGCTTTACATTTCTATACCCCATGATGGACCGAAATCCAAGTTGCTCATTTTGTCTATCAATATGTTTATACTGCAAAGTTTAAAAAAAAAATGATGTTACTGTTATTAAATGTTAGATCCAATTTAACATTTACTCTCTGGAACATATTTATAGCAGCAAATAGTTTTTTTCTATTCATTTATGCAACATTTTGCCTAATGAGCTAAAACTTACTGACTCATTTTATTTTACTGAACGAAGATATTCATACGCAACAAGACTCATTTTGTTAAAAGGATAAGCCTGGTAACCAAGATTCACTGAGTCAAGAACTAAAGGCTGTGTGTGTAGCAGTATAATTTAGCATTTGGTCAACGGATATATGATCAAAGCAAGTTACCTATGGTGAAGACGGCAAAGAATGGTGAGGCAGGGAAAACAGTGTTGCATATTGTAATTTATACCTTCTTATGTTTGCTTCCTGGCAGCTACTTTCCTGACTGTAGCATATAGTGTATATTGAATTATAACCAGAAAGCTTTAAATTCGGGTGCTAAAATTCTCTCTCCAATTCTAAAAAAGCATAAAGAAAAATTCAAAAGGACAAAGAAGGAAAAAAAAAAATACCAAAAGACCAGAAAGCATGTCATTCAGTGAAAGACCTCCATCAGTTTACATTATCAGAAAGTAACATAAGTCATGGCTTCATAACAATCTTATCTCCTTTGCAGGGTAAAAGAAAGGTTTAGGTGGTGGTTCTGCCAATAGCTGAAAGATGATACTCAACAAATTTGTGTTTGAACAAAGATGTTTGAAAATCGGTCAACTATTGGAACAAGTCTGAAGGAGACATCACTTCCCCGTCTCTCTTGTTATCACTGTCAGGCAGAATATGGCTGCTTAGGGGAAATGCCTAGAGACACGCCGCCGTGCCTGCCACCCTCTGGAGAGCACACAGGCCACTCCCACAGTGTCTGCTGCTGCCCTAAAAGCACACCTCAGCTCCCTCCCTGCCCCGGTGAGGCAGACTCACCTACAGCAATTCCAAAGCATGGGTAGAACAAGCTCCAGCCTGCTGCTCAACAAAGCTACATACATATCTTTCATCAAACACAAGTTATTCAGCTCAATACAGCAAAAGGAAAATATACAAAATACAACACTGATGTTCAGAGGTCAGGCAGCCAGGTTTCCTGTCAGCCTCAGTGCACAGCCAATGGCTACCATATCCTAGCTCCTTCACAGGAGTGTGCCCTCTGGTACAGACAAATGTGTCACCCACCAGTTCCATACAGGCTGCAAAACACTTGAGTAGCTTACCCAAAGTCATGGATGCCTAAACAAAATATTTACAACAAATTATTCTAATCCCAGTGTGAAGAAATCAACCCTAAAAATGCAATGTCCTGATTATGATACAGAAACACTAAACATGCAGAGAGGATAAGCAAGCCAAATCCTTGGGACTCATCTGCTGAGGGTTTTCCACTGGGTAAGTTTCTGCCCAATGCTTTCTGCTCCATAGACTATTTAAGTGGAAACTGGCTTGTTTCCAGAACCTGACTGCAAATGTAAATTTTATTTTATTTTTTATTTAAAGATGATGGAAGATTAAAAGTTTGAGAACACTGTGCCAGACCCATAAGGGATGGAAGTTTGCTCTAATTGCTGACTTGGAGAACTAAAATATAGAGAAATTGAAGTCTAAATTGGGGGCTTTTTCAATTCACTATGATGTGAAAAAGGCAGTTCATTTACTGTGCTAAGGGGGGGAAGACAAAAAAAAATCTTAAATCTTGCTTTCATCTGAGACTACTTAAAATTTGGGCAAGACACTTGAAACAAAAACATTGGTCCTAAGGTAGGCTCCCAGACTTATTTTTTCTAAGTAGTACATTATAACTTAAAGAGTTTGTGAGCTTCAGATAAAGTTTGCTAAAAGTTTTCTGGGATCCTCAACAAACTGACTCCAGGGAAGCATATTCTATCACTTTTTACTCCCATTTTGGTAATTTTTAACCTTGCATTCATTTTACACTATTTAAAAATATATATCCCCAATGCTCTTATTGTTAAATATTTAGCCCAACTGAATATTTCTTAGACAGATCATTGATCATTTTACAGTACTGAAAGAGAAATTAACAACATCCAATTGTAGCCCCAAATGATTCATCTATTTGAATGACTGACCATATTCAAGCTTATTACAGGGGCAGGCAGATTTGTTCATCCTCCTGTTTCATTGCTGTAAAAAGATGTATTTAATTTTTGTCTTACTGGCTGTTTTCTCAAAGAAGCAAGAAATTTTAACCAGAAATTCCCAAATATTAGACCAGTGGACTTCTACATACTCTGAGAATATTCCATGGACCACTGTGCAGCCTCACCATCTGAATTATAATTTAGAAAAATAATTTTTTCTGTTCTGCATGGTTCCATGAGCCACTACCCCAGCCTGCTGGCTCTGTTAGGGAGACAGTCCTATGAATAAGATCAGTAGCATTACTATTTTTGCATAACTTTCAGGGTTTTGTTCCAAAAAGGGAAGGAGAGAAGGTTTTCCCAATACAGGGTGTTTCTTTTTTGTTTGATGCTTCCTCATATTGGTCCTTGTTCTCCTTTCTTTGTGCCTCTTGCCCTTATTTTTTCTAGCCAGTAATAATACAGAAATAAAAGTTATACAGCAATGATTCCCTACTAAAAAGATGGGCCATGCAAAATCCTTGAGGATTTCGGATACCTCCTCCACTCTTTTTTTCTCTTGCCAATTATGATGTACTTAAGATTAAAGTGTGATTTTTTTTTCTTTGAAGAAGAGATGAATGTGTTTTCCCACTTTACTAATTACAACATGATATATGAGGCAGAAAGCTTTGCAAGAGGTAGCACAGCATGCAAGCACAGATGAATAATAATTAGGCTCACATGTTTTAGAAATTAAGATTTTATTAGAAGGTTGTTATTTGAAAGTTTTAGTGCTGTGTGTAAGTGCAGTTACTATAAGTGTCTTTTTTTTAAAATCCAATCAACCAAGTGCTGCTTATAATGTAGGGGCCTCTACTAACTCTCAGTAAATTCAAAGACTTCCACTGACTTCAAAGGGAGTTGACTCAAGCCCTAGAAAAAGGATTTGTAAAAGTGATTAGTGTCAGGGCTTTGTTTTAGAGCTAAATTGTAACTAACCAGAAAAAATGTTTTTATTATAAAGATTTAATATACATGTGGGAATAAGAATTTCTCTCCCAGTTACTGTAAGACACCCAACACTGAGGGAGAAAGGATGGTCCTATTGCTTTGTTACAACTCATGATTTCTTCATTGTTGGAAAGTTCGTGCTGACATTCAGTGATACAACAGCATAAAAAGAACAGTATTTGTGTTACCAAAGTGTACATCTCTGGGGGGACATGCTGGGAGGGAAGCTCTGGAAAGATGACAAATTATGCAAACCCATGTTTGCAGCAGGGTATAAGACAACATGTATCCTTAGCGTCACTCCTCTAACATTAGAAAAAAAAAACCAAAAAATATTGCTGACACCAAGTGAAACCCCTATAATAAATCATCTTTATTCTAACAGATAGTATTTCCATGAATTATGAAGCTATTCAGCATGGCAGACACTTGATTACACTAAGCAGGAGCACTGCACCCTTGGTTTGGCTGTGCCAATCTGAATTGCCCTTCTGGCTTTAAGCAGCCAATTCTCTGAATGCATTATTTCATCCAGCTGGGGTTAGACGTTCCTCAGTGATGAACAGAATCATCACTGTACCTGTTTCAGGCACTGCATCTTTTGCCTTCCCATTCTCCTTCAGTGTTGCATAGATCCAGCCAAGGCCTCAGTGTTATTTGAATCCCTTTACCCTGCACACAGATCAGTATTCACAGAGAAACATGGAGGTCTCTAAAAAGATCAGAGGGTCCACCAACACTAAGTACATTTGAGAACTAGCAACTCCAATATTTCTTGCTTTAAGCCAATCCTTTTAGCACTACAGAAGCAGTTGCTTGGCAGTTTCTTAACCAATAGACATCGAGAAACATAGAAGATACTAAAAATACTGCAAAAAAATCATTTGAGCAACCAAGACAGCATTTGTGATTGTGGAATCATGATAATAATCACAAGTTATGATTTATGGGTGTAATCAGTGAAAACTTCAATTGCTAGTATCGACATATTCAGTTTGCAATCTATGGAGGACACTCCTGTAAGCCTTTTATACCAACTCAATCAAAAACTAAGGAGGTCAGACACCAATATTAATGTAATAGTGGCAGGACAGAGTTCAGAATGTTCTTTGCAGACCACAGCAAATCCTGGGATGTGACATGAAGTGTTAACAGGCATCCACCCTAGTTTAAAACTAGGTCTGGGCACACAGCAGCTTTCACAACTGCCTAGGTACAGCAACTGGCAATATATGAAAAAGTGCAACTTTAACCGTGCTTTATTTATTCTGTGAGAATTTTCAAATGTTTAGGCCTTTAAGCATAAAAAAAAGTCTGGGAGTTAATTATAATAATAATTTTTAAAAACTCCAAACAGCACAAATTATAGATACGTGCTTAAGTTACTATGTTCAAATCCAAGTTCAAACCTTCTCAAATTCTGGTGGCATGTCACTTTGGGATATGGTTCAGCTTAAAGACCCAGAAGTGAGGGCTTGGGGAGCTGAGCAAATACCTGCAGCCACAGCGTGAGAGGAGCCGTACACCTGCGAACACCAAGTAGTCGGCAGGGTGAAACATCTGGGGTTGAACCCGAAAATGAAGGTGATGCCCACAACTTTGTATATGCTTCTGTTGCAAAACTAGGTCAGCATAATAGTTCCCAAATGCATTTCTTCCTAAGAAGAGGTCTAGGAACAGCAATGACACTGACAAGTCTGCTGACATACAAGAACTTTCTATTCCACTATCATCTGCCCTCCCCTCCTTCAAAAGGAGATGTTTAACTCTGTTGGCAATCAAGGGCTTCTCAGTATCTGTTTGCAGTAGGTTATCTATTGATTTTAACTGTTTAAAGTTTAACAGACCTTTAGTAAATTTCATATTGATCTATTAAACTTAATCATGATTCGTTTTATGGGTTCTGTTAAAACATACAGTGGCCAGGTATTCCAGTCAATACCTATATACTGCTTTCAATTAACTCACTTCAAGGGGGAAAAAAAAGTCTATGGAACATATGACTGCTTATTTATTTTGCTAGTCCATGTCTTGACAGCTTATGCAACTGACCAAATCAATTTTTAAAACAATATAACACAGATGCAAACTATCATTGGAATTCAGGGGGAGTATTCTAGTATTAACTGCTTAAGGTTGTACTAAACATACAAAGCAATGCAAACACCAGTAATCTGTTCTAGTTCATTCCCAGTTTCATTTTCTCATAAGATTATGGTGCACACTTTTGTTTGCACTGCATTGTGGATCCTTCATAAAAAGAGTTCTAATCTTACCAAGAGGACTTAAGAGATGGTGTTACACAGTATATCAGCTCTGCCAATAAGAGGAAAGAGAAGATTTTCTCAGTGTATAAAATGTCTGCGTGGCTTGAGAGAAAGGAATCTTTATAAAGATTCAGTGCCAAAGTTTTTTGGGTTTGGGGTTTTTTTGTGGGTTTGTTTTTTTTGTTTGTTTTTGTTTTTTTGGTTTGTTTTTTGTTTGTTTGTTTTAGATACCATATTTCTTTGCTAGTTTTCATAGAAAATATTCTCCTTTGTTACAAACATGAAAAAAACATCCTTTTCTCTCATTCAGGACCACACTAGTATTGTCAAAGATCTTTTTTGGGTTTATTTCAACCAGTGAAAATGTGGCCTGCCAGTTTCACATCAAGCTTATCACAGCTGGTACAAATCATTCCTGTCCATCACAGCTGCAGTACACCTTCGTCATCCTCTGAAATTTAGAGAGAATGCTTTAATCATTTTACTGGCTTGTGCTGGTGTTCTGGCACTGCAGAACTATTAAAAAAAGGAAAATTTCTAAAAGTAGGTCAGATGTATTGTTGGCATAATAAATCAGTTTGTTTAAAACCTGGTTTTATTCTGCTTTGCAGTTTTGGAAAGTGCTAATGGTACATATTTCAAAATTCAGTATTTAAGAAGAAACTCCTTCCTATTTTTCTCATTTTCTTCTTCCAGATTATACATGTTTTGAGTTCCATGATGTAAATTGCCATAGGCTGCTTCATAATTGGATACCACTTCTATTCAAAAGCGTTACTTGGACAATTGTAGTGAAGAAAATCTAACATAATCCTAACCTAGATTTAAAAACAGATGAGTATTGTATTCACAGGTAAAGTGGGCAGTACATTTAATTTAGTTTATATTTTCTGTATTTGCAATTTATTTAAAACACAGTTTGTCTATTCAAGTTTTGAGAATGACAGTTTTAACCACATGAGTAAAACAAATCCGATTTTAAACCTCCAATGCATTTTGCAAAGGAGAGAGATGTCAAATTCGGTTTATAAGCCTTGAGGCAAATGTTACCCCTGTTAAAACACAGAAAGAGTACTTGTTTAAATTACATGAAAAAGTTTGTGTTGCCAGCCCAAGAAATAAACTATCATGGAGCATCCATTTCTTCAGTAAGTCAAGGTAAAAAAAGTACAGAAGAGCCACAGAGCTAACAGGTAATCCTCTAAAGCAGTGTTTTAGCAAAGGTTTCCCCCCACCCTTCTTTTTATAAGAGAGGAGTTCCTAGGTTTTGATTACCAATGCATCAGGCACATGTTCCAGTAAATTCATTTTGTCTAATTTCTATAGTAAGAAAATGGACAAAACAAAATATAGAGGTCTTATTTCTGTAAAGGTACTACTAGGCATTACATTTCTGTTTATTATATTTTGTGCACATTTTATCCTATCTGTTCCTGTCAGAGACTGAAATATTATAGTTTATGACTTAAACCTTTTCATGAAGGACCCTTTGCTCATTCTAACAAAAACTGTGTTACAGAGCTGCAGAGAAGACCACCACACCCTGAATGGGCCTTCTGACTGAGGCCTTGAACTGCTCGATGATGAAGATAAGATAAAGTCACAACTCCGGACTGGGGACATTCACAAAGGACAAAGCCTAACAGCTCCAGGATGGAGACCATACCCCCAGAGCTATCAGCTGCCAGGCCAGCACAGACCCTGGCCCCAAGGGTGGGGGGAGGAGGAGAGGTTTTGGATGTGGGGTGGTAAAACCTCTGGTGAGAGGCAGAGAACGCCCATCTTTCACTGTGCAGACCAGCTCAGCTGTGGGACTCCTTCACTGGGGGAAAGGCTTATCCACAGCAGAGGGGTGTCATGGTCTATCAAAGGCCCCCCCAAAGGGGTCCCCAGGCTCTACACCAGAGCACTGCGGATGATGCAACGGATCCAAAGTGTTGCAAGGGACAGTGTCAAACCCAGCCCCTTAGGGGAGGCACCTGGGCGTTCCCACCTGACCCAAACCGTATATTAATCCACAGAATTCTATACTCTGTGGCATGGTGATGGCAGCAGGGGACCCTCAGCACCCAGTAGACCGGATGGAGGGGAGCAAGGAGACGGCATTGGGACCCTTGGAAAGGTGATATACTTCCACCCAACCCCTGTCACACTCTTTCTGTCCCCCCACCTCGCCCCCACACTTCTTTCTTTCTTTCCTCTTTCTCTTTGCCTCTTTTACTATTAAATAAAATATATCCGTTTTTTGGTACCAACATCTAACCTCATTTGATTTTAATCATGTTTTTTGGGCATATTTTGAACTTTTAAAGTTCTTTCCAATTTATACACAGAGACCTAGCTTTCTCTGCTCCTCTGGGTTTTAAACTGGATCATAACCGTTCCTCAGTTGGCTTTCTAAGGTGTTGTGTGATATTTTTATGTTCATTTAATCAGGAGCTAAAGTGAAGAAAATTGTAGAAATTGCATTCCTCCATGTTTCCTGTAGAGAGAAGTTGACTACACTGCACAGATCAGAAAGCCATAAAGTCAAACTATCAAACAGCCATCATCATTCAAAGCTCTTGTCTATCAGGTTTTTTGACTTTTTTCTGGAACTAAAAACTCAGTCCTCTTATTACTTCTAAGGAGTTCAGAAAAGGTGTAGGTGTTTCTGTAACTGGAACATCACCCTCAAAATGACCCAAAAATGTGAAAATTGCTTACCTGTAAAGGATTAAAGTTTTCCATGGAAGAGCTAGGAAGCAATAAGTTATCACTGCATTAACTCCTGTTAATGTAGCACACCTGTTCTTAATGCAGCACAATTTGCTGATTTCATGGTAATGGTTCTTTCAGTTTGATTTTCACGATTTTATAACTAAAACATATTTTTTCTAAGTATATGAAAAGAAGTTTTAAATTAGTATTCCTAAATAAACAAATAAGCAGCAGGGAAATAAAAGGGACAAGTAAATTCTTCAAGAATGCAAAGCACAATATAATTGATTAATATGGAAAAAAGGACAAACTTCTTTATTTCATAGGGTTCCACTCCAAAAGAAGAAAAATATATCTGAATTTAGAAAACTCCTGTGGGAGCCAGATATGAAGGATGCGAACTGGCTGTTGTGGAAAGAGCCTTGAGTATTACAGCCATGGCAGACTATTTATGTCTTTCCCAAACACAAAACTTCCAAAACTCATTATACTTGTGGGTTGTTGTGTATTTTTAAAGAAAACCAACCGAACAAGTAGCCCCTGATGATTAACCTATAAAGATTGCAGCAGTTCCTGCAGGAAATACAGGACAGGCTAAAGAAGTTTCTGAGGAAAGGGTCCAGAGAAATTTTAATGAATGATTCCTTTGGCAAAAATACAGGTCTAAACAAACCTTTTTAGATAAAAACAATCATAGGGCCACAATAAATATGTGAGACGGATGATGCATAACTGATGACTCAGAAAAATTTTAAGCCAGGATGAGACTCTAACTCACCTTACAAGGGGAAACCATATGGCAGGCACAAGAAAAATGACTGTCAGTAGTAGAAAAGGGCATTTAAAGACTTATTGACAAGCTGTTGCAAATAAACTATTCAATTACCAGGCTTTCTCTTTTCACCTACTTTTTCATGGCTGGATAACTTGTGAATAGAAATCAACAGATGTGTGTTTCTTGATTTTAAAAAAAAAGTGACAATAAGCTTATGCCCCACTTTCCACCCCTTTTCACCTGTTCTTATCACATCACAAAAAATACTCCATGCTCTTCTTAATGGTGGAACCAATTCCAGGCATCAAAACTCCTTGCTCAGAACAGAGACAAGATCAGGCATATATTCCCTTACAATTTAAGTTTTAAAGGGTTTTAAAGACAGCCAGATGGAAGATCAGGCATATAAATTAGATGATCTTTGGCCTATTTCACAAAACAATGACTCAGTCTATCATAGAGCAATTCTCCAGATTATTTATTGGGATGCTTGTCTCCTAACAAAAACGTCAGCAAGCTTCTATAATTGCATTAGGTTCAGCTAAAAAGAAGTTCCAGGATGGCCTGAGTGAGAAGGCAGCTGAATTCTGCTCTGCATTTAGCAACCACGAGCCACAAAAAAAAAAAAAAAAAGCAGCCACTCATGTCTGTCTCCTAAAAGGGAATAAAATACTTTAGCCACTATTAATGCAGATTATGTCCTTCTTTAAGGAGACGTTACTTACAGCAAATGCAGTTGACGTGCTTATTATCTAAGGTGGCTCCTGCCGTGTCCCTGCTGAAGGGCAGTGCCACCTCTCCCAAAGAAGGTATGCCAGCCTGCTTGTGCACTAATGCAGTCCTTCCTTTCAAGCTCTCTGGAAGCTAGGCCAGCCTCCACCAGCACAGCAGGACCCAGCAGCCTGGCAAGTCTGGTGCATGAGCTTGTGGTGTGGGACAGGTGCTCTGTGGCCCTGCACTCACCAGGGCTGCATCCCCTGCCCAGAAAGGCTGAGCCCAAGGGAGCCTCACTACAAGGTACAATCCACTGCTGCAGCCTGGCACCACCTGTGATACCATTCCAAGGTCTCCATCACACACTCACACTACTCAAAAGATGCTATGAGGCTGTTGAAATATTGGATTATGTGTCAAATATGCCCATTAAATAATCAACAATAAATAAAATAAATCCTTAATCTCCAGAACAGAGAAACCTCTCTCCATCATTATAAGCAACTTAAATCTCACTACTTATTCCCTAATAAACCAGATGAAGATGATTTAGATTTTTTTTTTTTTTTTTTTTTACAGTATGGAAATCTACAAGAGGAAACAGACAAGCAGAAATATCACCTGCAAATCCCCGACATGCTGACAGAAACTCTTGGGACTATGAGTAGCTCATATTGTGCCACCCAAATAGACTGAGTCATCCTCTCTCTAGACACTGCTATCTAATTCAGCCTGCATGCTTTGACCTTGGAGTTCATAAAAGTACATTGGAAAAGAAAAGATCTCAGCCTATAAACCCAACAGAAAATTTTTGAGAGTTTTGAAGAGAAATTGCCTTTTTCTCTCTGGAGAAGAAATAGAATAGTTGGTCTGAGTAGTGTGTTTGTGCACAATTGCTACCACACTAACTTTTGACTTTGCTTGTAGATGTACATCTGCAGGTATGCAGCATGTTTTACCAGAAAACAACAATATATCCTGAGTACTGCAGCACTGAACTCTGACACAGCATTAGGTACAGGATGTTTGAACACTAAAAGGGTGGGCAGAGTGCTGGAGGAGCAACAAAGCTGAGCACATGAGGTACAACACCACAATGAAGATTCAAACCATTCATTTGCAATCTAAACACGCTTTCTTCAGCACAAAATATTTACCCCTCAGTTAAACTTGCAAAATGGTTAAGTCTTTGCTTAACCTTTAACAGCTTGTTCTTAAAAATCTCTACAGCTGAAATACACAGCCATCTGATTAGGCAAATCCTCTTCACCACAAATCTCAGCATCACCTGTCTTGCTCCAGCTCTTCCTATCTTCATTCAAAAGGTCAAGAGGATTCAGTGGAATGGGGCCTATACATCTTTGGGGCATTAACATTTTGTGATTCTCCTCTGTCCTTGCAGGATTTATTTTCCTTTCTGCTGTAGCTGCTTGTTACTACACAGACCTGAAGTACCATGTGTTGTATGACTCAGGGTTTCAAGCCTAAGTAAAGCAAAAAGCTAGACAGAAACTTGTTTTCCATAATGGCAAGAAAGGATGCTAGGACAGCATTATAACCTATTGAGAATACATATGGCCTTTTGCTTTAACTTGACACAGGCCAGACTTCTGCTTTTTCAGAAAGACATACAGAGATAAACCTCAGGGCTAGGAAGACTTTGTACTAACGAGCTAACAGTTCACATCAGTTTACATGAAAGCATAGCCCAGCATGTTTAGATTGCCTTTTTTTTCCTGGTAAACAAGCTTTCAATGCACAGAGGTAACATTATAAAAGATATCTGGAGTCCTGTGAATAATTTATGCAAAAGCTATTAAACAATTCCTCCATTGGTGTGCCTCTAAGTTCTTTCATGTATTTAAATGGTAGCATCGTATTTTTTCTATGTATTTTGCTTCAATAAGAGTACATTTCTCTCTATTCCTCTTTTAGGAGTTTTATCTGAAACTCAAAAGTGTGACAGCAACATACAGCATAGATCACGTAGCTTAAGCAGAATCAGAAAACTTGAAGTTACGTATAAAGACACTATTATCCTTTTCCTTTTAGTCAATTGAAGTCAGGCAATAATTAACAAGGAAAAAATATTTGGGAGAAGAATTATTACCTTCTGAAGGAGGACAGAATTCTAGCAGTAAACCAAAATTATCCAGATAGGCAGCAGGTGTGCTAAGGAAAGACAGACATTCAAATAACACGACTATCAAAACTTAATGCCAGATGCACAGAGCTGGAAAGGTAAAGGAGAACACCACCAGCATTTATAATGTTCTTTCAGGCATCTGCATTTTATAAAAGCTCAGAGGATGGTCAGGTGTGATCTATCAACAAGGCTGTCTGTAGTTAAATCCCATTAAGCGACTTCAAGAATTGCTATTGGTTATGTCCATTAACTGCTGCGTATTCTTTTTAAGTGTTCAGAAGTTTTCTTTTTATCTGAATGTCACTGGTTCTTGCACAGGTGTAGAGAGAATATTCTAATTTCTTTAAGACTCACATATCCAAATACTTAATCCTATGCTAAACAGACCTTGCGGTTTATATTAAGACAAAATCTTAAGACAGATTGCTTTTGAGGATTATTGATGAGAACCTTTTGGTAGAAGACTGAGATTTGGGTCATCCTCCTAAAGTGCAGGTATGATTCAGTTCTCCTTAACTGATATTAAATAGATGAGGGTCTCTCATCTGACCTTGAGCTTCTGTAATTACAGCTATTATGCAGTCTTTCCTGAAAGTTTATTGTTTGTCAATTTTGCTTTGTACTGGAAAGTTTTCCATAATATCAAGGTTACATTTTTCCTCTCTGCTTGAAGATTTGGTTTCTTATCTTCCTCTCTAAATTAATCAACCATGACTGCAACATGTGTAATGTAGAAATTATATTTTGATTAACTAATTTCCTGACCAGACATGCCCAACTCTGATTTTTTCCTTGTACATTCTTATTTTACTGACTATTTACTGATACTTTGCTATCTCTAAATTGTCTTCAATTTGTCTGTCTTTCAAAAAATGTGGCACCCATAATCAAGCAAGGAAGTCTGTGGGAGCAATGAGTTCTTACTTGTAGAAGTGACAATGTAGGGTAATATCACTCCTGCCTTTCATATTATGCTTACAAAGAATTCACGTGTTGTTTTGATCCATTATCATCCTCACTGCTCAAACATCTTGTCACTATATCTTATGGCTGATTGAAACTCAAAGGTATCAAATGTGCACTGCAGGTAGAGCTGTCAGAGCAATTGGTTGTCAGGATTTGATTCTAGAGAGAGCACCCTGTCTCTGTCTTATAAGTGAACTGAAAGGGTGGTAGAAAAAATAAGGCAGTTCATCAAGAACCATGAAGATGTGGGAGGTCTGTTAGCTATGAGATTGTTTAGGAAGGAAGTAGGAAAAAAAGCTGAAGAAGGAAGGGTAAGACACAATGGAAAGAATAAAGTTTAAATATATCTAAGCCAGGTAAAAAATGTAAATTCAATTTGGGACATAAGATACAATTTATATGGACTTATTATGTTGATTAAATTACCTCTTCCCCAGAACTTCCATCCAAATATGTCAATATCCCTTCGCACTCATGTTGTATTTACATATATAAATAAGATTGGTCATCTGGATTTCAGAGCACATGTACTTGTAAAATAAACCTCAAACATAGCATGGGAGACATCTGTGTTTATTTTCTCTCAATTTCTATATTTTAGGCTCTCATATTATTGGTATTAAAACCCAGTCTTGTAAACTCAACTACCTTCTGTGGTTTCCAAGAAGGAAATTAAACTTGTGTGGAATAAATTGGGATGTTTGTTACATTTACAGAGTTTCCATTGTCTTCAAGTTATGTTCTCAGTGACACTGAGCAAAATTTACAGCTGCAACTAAGTCAATGAGTCTTGTTGATGTGCAATGTTGCCAAGTCCTAGAAGACTATTACGGGAATAAAGCAGTTTTTAGTTTTGCTAGTGAAGGTAGCTGATAGAGCCTGCAATGGAAAGATCAGCACTCAGATCAAGAGAAGAGGCAGTATTTTAGGCTCCTATTTTTCCAAATAAAAACACACTTAAAAATTTCATTTCACTTTCATTTTACTTTATCTTACAGATTGTATTTAAGTCATTCTCAAAACGTGTTAAACTCTATCTTGATGTGTATTCTTTTTGTATTCAGCCCTCATTCTGTTCTCCAATTTTGTATTTCAGTAAGATGCTGTTGAAATTGAGAGGCTGTGGTTTTTTCTCTCAGTGTTTTCTCTTCCACTTTAGTGTTGTTTAAACAGACAAGTATGTATGCCTACTGCTGTTTCAAGACATCCGGTATCTTATTTTTGATGATGCTGACAAAAAGAGAGCTCATTTTCTGTCATCTTTGCACTCTCTGTGCTGCACAGTGGATGTCAGAGCATCTGGGCACTCCACTCGCTGCTCAGGTGTGCCCACATGAAGAGTCACACCTCAGATCTTTTGGCTATCCACCACATATGTTTAGATAACAGAGTTTCCTGATAGTGTTTCCTGCAAGTAACGTCACAGTCACAGACTGTCGATGCCTGAAGATCCACCACCTCGAATGGCATGGGTTATCTGGGTCGGCAAGGAGAGGATTAGTAAGAGCAGCTCTTTTTTGAATTAAAGTTTATTGGAAATATTCTTTCTATAAAATTCTTGAAAGCCTCAGCACATGAGGGAGAGATTGAGACCTATGCTTTTATATCTGCTTTTTGTTAAGGATCATTTGTCATGACCTATTACCATGTCATAGATAATGCACTAAAGGGAAATATTGTCTCCTATGGTGCTTAACTGTGGCTAAAGACTTCACTCTAAGCAACATATCCCTGTTGAGCTTCTCTGCCAGCTTTTGTACATAATGCCGATGCTTTACTGATATTTACTAGACTTGCTCAGATAAGAGATAGATTTTTAGGGACCACACTTAGCATCCCATTTCACCTTATCAGTAATCATCAAACATCACAGCTTGTGCCATTATAATTGAGACAACTGTTTTTGTTTGTTTTCATTTTGTTTTAAGGACTCCCTTTCCCCAGGTAGCTCTGTCTGAGCAGTACTTTACCAGGGCAATTAATGCCCAATTTCGACTGCACTGTTGCTCTGGGTTCAACACAGTGGGGCACTGAAGACAGTTTTCAGAAATGACTGAGAGCGTGATAGAGCTGGAAGTAACAGGGTTTTGTGAGAGTTTCCACCACTAGCCTGAGAACATTCAAGACTGTAATAGCTGTCAGTGCAGGTTGGACCAGTTGAAAAATTTTCAGTGGCTTTTGGAAGAGACATGGATTTCCGTGACCCTTTTAGAAATTTTCGGAACAGGGTTACAGCATGTTATTGCATGTTCCTATGGTTTTCATGGTCTTGAGGAATTTAGGAGTTATAAAAAAGTTATTCCAACAATCCCACCTAGAAACTCTTTTAGGAAACAACTCAGCCTCTGATTTAGAAGGTTAGGAGTTGACCATGCCTATGCTGTTCTCAGTGAAAATCTTTTCACTGCCTCCAGTAGGCTAAAGATTGTGCCATAAGTAAAAAACAGTGTTGAAACACGGTTGATATGGACACTATTGATAAAGGGATCATTGGAGCTTTGATGAAAACTTACTTTGCAGGTCTTTAATTCTATAACTATGCTTTACATTCTCCTACTTAAATTGTATTCTCATGTACAAATAATATATTCTTTATAGACTATTGGAACAAGCACAGTAATTTAGAAGAAAACACGGTATGAGGACTCTAAGGTAGTGAGGGCAAGTCATTTACTACACATTCCCCTCCCCACATGGATATAGAAATAAATGTTCTGCACTGGAGTACTTGGCACGTACAATTATGCTGTTTACTCAAGTACACTCTGTCTTGCAGTTGCAACTGTTAAGCCATTTTTCTCTTGGTGGTTCCTTCAGTACATTTACCTTTCTCTAAAAAGTGTGTGTGTTGCCAGGCTTGCAGCTGTAGACACTCTTTTTCTTCTTGAAATATTCTGGTCAGAGTTTTAAGGATCAGGGCCCCCAGTATGAGAAATGAGAAGAACTGCATACCTCACTTTCTTAAGCACACTTGAAAATCCCAATTTTCCCTCATTCAAGGTCAGAACTGAAAGGGTAAGAAACCTATACTTTCAGGCCATAATCTTGCAAGAATTTCTGTATACAAGGTGAATTAAATATGTGCAGAAGCATTTGCAGCATGTGGATTTAAATGCAGATTTGAGTGGAAAAGGACCTTTATATATGCAAGGAAATGCCATTTTAAAGGAACATTTTAATACACTGGTGTGTCTGGGTTTCCCAGATATTTAGCAATGGAAAAAGCCAAACTTTTTAGCTTCGGTACAACTTCGGATTAGCAAGCAGGTCCTGGGCACACATTGTATTTTATATACCGTGAACAGTTTCCTCTTTATTAATCCAGCATGCAAGACTTTCATTTCTTACTGAGGCCCATTTTTTTATTTCTTGCAGATTTCAAAATCTGTTGTGTTGGCACTTCATTTCTTGGAGACCACTGGTGTCATTTTCTCCAAATTGTTAGCGTAAACAGTCTGTAACTTGAGTAAGCCAAATGTGGGTGTATTAATCTTCCTAGTGCCAGCTAAGCAAGCCTGGCAAGGCACAGTTTAATTCTGATATCACAAGAGCAGTAAATAACAATCACTTTTTTCCCCTTTTTTAGTGCTGAAGGACCCAGATCCTTGTAAGTATATTTGGCTCTTGTAAGTTAAAAGATTAATAGGAGATGAAGGAAATTCTTTTTATAATCATATACAGGAGCAAGGATGAGCAAGTTAGGATAGGAAAAGAACAGCATGGAATATTTTAAATAGTGGTCAGAAAGTAAACTGGCATATACAGAGTTGGCACCATCAGTGTTAGTTAAAAGCTACCTCCACCACATTAAATAAAGCAAAACATACCTTTGTGAGCGTTCTGCAAGATTAATGAGTTAAAATCTGGCTACTATTAAACATCACTCAAGATTTCTGCCACTCTCCTTGGTGAGAAGTCCGTCTCACAAGCCACTACATCAGCTTCAGCATATGGTTGCCTTGTGAGATATCCTCCTGTACAGTGACCACGGGGTAGTCCAGGTCAGCTTCCTGCGGGACGCTTAAGCCTGGCTTTCAGGACAGAGGGTGTAATTCAAGCCTCAGAGCTTTCTCTGTGTTAGCAGAAGGTGTGGTGACAGATTTCCCACTCCTTGAGTTGAATGTCAAGAGTTGTTACTTCCACAGCAATGTTCCCCTTCCCCCGCAGCCCATAGATAGAGCTCACTGGGTTTCTGGATCAGGATAGATGGCACAGAGATACAGGAGAGCAGGAGGCAGGGTGATGCCAAGGGAAGGATCCAAACTGTCCTGGCAGCAGCGTGCTTCAAACAAGGAAAATATGGAGAGCTTCAGACAGTCAGTAATGCTGTGTTTGCAAGGACATTGCGGGTGCTTCAGGAGTGTACATGGGCAACATGCTACCCCCAAAACATTCGAAACCTGCAGGGAGATTATCAGCACTCTGGAGCCAATTTCATGCCTTCTCCTAGGAGAGAAAATATCTCTCCTTGCATTTGTTACCAGGAAGCAGAGAGATCCCATCACATGCCCATTCCAGCAAAGCTCACATGTAACCTGAATCCCCATGGAATTATGAAGTCAAGCACTGTCTTTATGGATTTTATGTTCATATTCCAGTGTTTAAATGCTTTGCTGGGAGTGGGCCTGTGCTCCCTGCCATCTGAGCATGGGTTACCAAGAAAAGAACAACCTAACCTAACACCAGTTTTAGCCCCATAAAAACATCACGGATCAATTCACCTACAGGCTTCAGTATGAGCTCAAATAAATCACCTAAAGCTTTTGAGATCCAAGCACTCTTAATTACTGTTGATGTGAATAGTGAAATGGGTTGCTTAGTACCCTATACCATGCCCAAAGTTTCAGTATTTATATCTATGGGAGAGGTTTGCAGACACATAGAACCCTTGATTTCTGTAATATGTTTTCCTTGACAGGAGATAATGAAATTCCTTGGGAAAATGGAGTTGAGTAATCTGTCCCAGAAGCTTTACACATAAAATTTACTACTGTGCTTTCAGGTTTCTCAGGCCCACACAGTATTCCACACCATGGAAGAGCACTGATGCACTGTATCAAAGCTCTGGTGTTGGCATATGAGGTCAACAACACCCCTTAGAAAGGCTCTGAAATCATTGTTCTGCTTTGTTTGCTTTTTGGTGAGAGGGTGGATCCACCCTGATCTGCAGTGGCCATTTTCTTCCTAGCAAAACAAATCCAGGTCCCTCCTTCCGGGCATGGACAGCCAGCTCAAACCTGCTGCTCTCTGAATGCCACAGCTGCTGCTTTTCTATGGCCAATGGGAAAGCAAAGGGTGAGAAGGCTGCTGCTGAACCCTAGGAAACGCATTTCTGGCTTTGTGCAGGTAGGTAAATACACACTTTCAAATTTTGCTTTAAAATTTAACTGTGGCTACAGAGAAGTCTGTGGTTTAAAGCAAGCATTGACTTTTCCTGCTTGAAATCAATATTTAATGTTGCATTTTTTCTGACGTTCCTGCAATGAGTGCAAATTATCATATATACACAAGCAAGAATGATCTGTCAGTCACAGCTCATCACTACTTGTTCTGGAAGGGAACAAGGCCAGAATATGGGACAAGAGCCAGTAAGAAAAATAATACTACAGGAAGCTTTAATGCTTACTGTAACCACAGCCTGAAGCATCAGCATTTCAGATATCAATAATTTACAGGAATAGATAATGACAATAGCTTGATTCAACTTCTCATATGCCCCACAGGAAATAAATCAACTTGGGTAACTGGAGATACGCTGCAGTGAGTTTTGAAATGCCAGATTTTGTAAATTTGTACCCAAACCAAATCAGTGTAGTTTCCACTTTGTCCATTCTCAAAACTCAGATACCTGTGGGATGTCAGGCAGCAAACATTAAACCCAAGCAAGACATTATTATCCCACTGAAATAAATGGGCATTTCATCATTGCTTCTGAGACTAATTTCCTATGGTGGTAACATACAAACACAGGAACAAGAGGAGGAGGATCCACATCTGATTTAAGGAAAGTCTATACCCATTCTTCTTAAGTGGAGAGTAAAACCTACTTTAAAACTGACAAATTCTGACATTGAGTCAGAAGTACCTCAGCAGAAGGCTAATGTAATTGCATTTTTCTACAATGGCAATGTATTTTTAAATATCTTCAATTCATTCTCTTTTAAATAAAATACAGTGAAATAATAGAACAAGAACAAAATTCTATCAAATTATAACGAAACCAGCTACTTTAATCTGCAGGTGACAGAACCAATACCACCTTCATGCTTTATTGAAATGTGTTATAGATGGGCTCAATTTCTTTATTCCCTCTGCTTCAGGACAGTTCAGTCTTTAAGACTGAGGAGTAACAGCATGGTTCATGTTGGATTGATACTGGGCAAAGGAAAGTAATCAGAACAAGACAGAAGATGAATAATAAACAGTCTAATTTATGTTGTTGTTTTCCACGTCTGACATAGACGTCACTTTTTACTGAACTAATATCTATGTTCTCGTCATTCTGAAATAAAATTATTTCTAACTCCCAGGTCTCTTTTCTATTGATTGTGTGACACTTTTCTCAGGACCTATGTAAATGCCAACCCTATACATTCAAATGCAAAGGGATTCAAATTAGTCATGAGATGGTGTTTGAAATTACGAGAATCTAGATCAAATAAGACCAGCGGGGCAGGTTAAAATATATTTAAGTGGGCATTTGTATACACTTGTGTGCCTAGTGGTGCTTTATGAAACACCAGCAATATCGTGAACACAGGCAACATCATGAAGCACATAACACACCTTACGTTAGTAAGACAAGGCCTGTTGTGAGAGAATCCCTACCTAAATAAACCCACTGTGCCTGTATGGGGGCTTTGAGATAGATCTTAAGATTTTTCTGTCCAAAGCTAATAAGTCTTCTCGTTCATATTTAAGATACTTTCACATGTGTATCAATAAAAAGGTATTTACCAGGAAAAAATAAGAGAAAACCTCAAGAAGGCAGGGCAGGCTATTTGACATTTCAGAATTTCACTAGATTTTATTTCTAGACTGAAACCATTGCCAGCATGGCACTGCCACAGGGACATAGCCAATGGAAGTGGAGGAAGGGAGAAGGCATCCCTGACAGCCTGAGTCAGGTCCTTCCCAACCACTGCCTCAGTGGTATGAAGGGGACCGATATCATTCTGTGTTCATAAGTTGCTGTGGACCTAAGCTGTGGTGTATGAGGAAACAGAAGCAGTGGGCCTGACTGCACACTATTCTTTCTAGTGGACTAGCTATGCAGCCCAGCCTTCCCAAAAGTGGCTGTTATCCCACCAGGTTCTTAGGACATGAAGGTCACACTGGGAAGGAATGAGTCTCCCAGACCCATTTCAGGCTATTTGCTTCCCACTTCTCTGCCCTGTGGCTGAAGCAGATGCCCAAAGGTGTCTCAGTGGCCTTTGTTAGGTTTGATTATCCATCAAACCAAAAGTAGCTCACCAACAGCCACATGGACCAGGAACACACCTGACCCCTTTGTTCTGACTTGAAACCCAGGCTGTGCATGCTCCTATTACACACAAGGGACAAAGTATTTGAAAATCTAGGGAAAAGCAGCAGACTGCAGAGCTCAGCACAGCAAAGGTGTGCATCCTCGGGGCTGGTCAACACCCTCCTAACTCCATGCTTGTTCCCATCTCCACATGTTCTCTGTCACCACAGTTGAAAGCAATGAGATCAGAGCACCTGTGAAAGAGCAACTCTGTCTTAGGTGTTCTGAAATATTTTGAAAATCTGCCTCTGACAGAGAGTACAAGTGCTTTGAAAAATCTAATGTAAAGGAATTAAGGATTTCTGTCCCACAGTGTCTCCCTGGGAAAAGTCAAGAAAAAATGTGATGGGGAACAGAGATTTCACCCAGCCATTTTTTATCAATCATGAAGATATCTCCTAATAAATCAAGTTAATTCAAACACATTGAATTTACATTTCACTTAATTTCCTTTCAAAGTTGTTACAAGTAATATAACAACATGGTCATTGTTTTAACTCCACAGGGATGTTGTCAAGGCAATATGTCACAATACACAAAGTTAAAAACCCCATGTTGCCAAATTTATATTATCATGCAATTTAGTTCCCAGTGCCTTAAATTTCAGGTGGCAAGTTTAGCATTTTGAGCAATTCATCTGGAAGAGTGACAGTATATTTACTCCTACCTTATTTCTCCTCTGAGTTCACATAATAGAAGTAACTGGAAAGCTATATCAGACTTGTAATGTAATAAATATAGCACTGCATAAGGTATTTGGAAGCCTTTGACAAGGCAAACCCATAAATGTAGTCCTCAATAAATCTCAGGTTTGGTATAGCACCTGTTGACCAATGTCATTTCCTCTGCTTAAGTATTGTGCAAATGAGTTCTGGGGCAGATTTACTGGCAAAGGGAGAGAATTGAGAAAGGGGTTTTAGTCCCAGCCATTAATCTCAGTGCTGCAATGCCCTCTCTCTTTTCCAGTTGACTCAGAGTAAGTCCAAAGCTACTTAACCAGTTATGCAGAGGCTCTGCCTTCATCTGGCATCTGATGTGCATGTAGGCATATGTATTGTAGGCACCTTGCTCAGTGGCAGCTCTTGTTTGTGATAAATGCAAGTGGTACACATAGATATTCACTTCTTTTTGCTGGATGGTATAAACTGACCCTCAGTAATTTGTTATTAGGAAGCTCCAGCTTCACAGAACTGACATTATGACACCCATAATATTTTCATAAACTGTGAAGGCTAATAAGTGTTATTATGGAGTAAGCACTTCTCTCTTTTCATGAAGTGCTTGATAGGATTGGACCTTCTCTAGAGGTAGGATATGATTAATATAACCTCACCCTCAGATCTAAGAATACTTTTATTATTTGACCAGGTAATTAAAGCTGTTTACTTGTGCAATGAAAGGCCAATTTAAACAGATTGTGAACCTTAGCCTAGGGAGCATTCAAGAGTTCTGCAGCTTGTTATCGGCAAAGGATGAATTTTAATACTAACATAATTATTTCATCATTATGAACATACTGAGATTGGTAAAGATGCTTCCTAAAATTGGGATTTTGATCTAAGTGTGCTACAGACATACAGAAAGCTGTCAGCTATTTCTTGAGCCTGCCTTGTAGCTAGAAATAAATCATTCTGTAAAGAAATGTGGAGCACTAACTATAACCTTTAAACAGCTTAGGGAATTATGATAACAAATATAAACCTGCACATGTGTGCAGCATAACAGAGTGACCAAGTTACTATCATTTGGGGCATCCAAACATACATTAAATTATATGATTTCTTTCCCTGCAGGTTCTGGTATCACAGGGTTTTTTTCTTAGTACTGAATTCATCCATATTCTCTTAGACCTCATGGGAGAATGAATTATTAGAGGCAGGCATGATAGCCAAAAGGCACAGGGTGTAAAATCTTAGCACAGGGCTGGCAGGAAAAGAAGAGGATGTGTTATAAGGCCATGTCTATGTCAGGAGGTCATGCCTTTATCAGGTAGAATGGAAATTTAACTTGCATTATTTCTGTTCCTTTAACTCTCTCTTCAGGCATTCATTTTCAGAAGTAAGAGACAATTTTTTGGCTTGGGATTAACCAGAAGTGCTGCTAAGGGTTGAGGAGCAGTGATATTGGCAGACACTGCTTCTGAGAAGGATGCTGTGAGCTGCAAGGAGGACTTGCAATAACAGACTGAATGGATGCTCTTAATCCTCTTCAGTGCAATTGCCAAGGTTAGAGGAAGTGACCAGTAAGCAACATCTCCTGCCTTCATGTGGATCACAAATTCAAGGTTTTCTGGACGTGTGCAGAACTAGTGATTGCCTTAAAATAAGTGAATAAGTATGTAAGTAAGTAAATAAATAAATAAATATTGATGCGAGACTGTGGAGAGGTCCAAAATGTCTGTCTGTACATTCAAACCTCTGAATATTTCTTGTGCCCTGTGAGGACTTCTATTTTTCACTGCTAGTGACGGTCAACAGATATTGCATGGAAGGGTTTTTCTACAGTTTCTATTTTGTTACAGATACACACAAACATCAAACTGTTTTTGTTTTTGTAGTGGTTTGAGTTCGTTCACCTGAGTTTTTTGGCTAAACGCCAGTACACTTACCAGATTTTATTTAATTTTGCTGTGAGATAAGGATTAGGAGTAAGTAAAGCAGGCTCAAACTTTAAAGAATATAAAGAGAGTTTATTAACAGACCTAAAAGGAAGGAAAAAAAATTAAGAACCAGAACAAAACTGTCAGAACACTTTTGCTCTTCCCACCTCTTCATTTTTTTCAATGACAATACAAAAAAACAACACTTTGACTTTCAGTCAGTTTACCACTTCTAAATTAGTTTTTCTTCAGTTTATTTAGGGAGAGGAGTTTTCTCCTGCTTTACTACATTGACTTTTTCACCAGAAATACAGTTTTTATGGTTTTCAGCCTCACAACGAGCAGCCGCCCAGGAGGAAAAGATCTCTGCTTGTTGTGGAACGTCCCTCCCACACCAGTAGCTTTCCCACTGCTA
>VZTJ01002382.1:345936-393275 GCA_013397795.1 Orthonyx spaldingii | reverse complement strand
TTTTTTTTTTGTTTTTTTTTTTTTTTTTTTTTAAAACAAAGAAAGAATAAAGGAAGTCCTTTTCTAAATTTGGCTGAAATAGGGATATTTTGGGGTTTCTTGCATAGGATGAAGCTCTCAACATCCATTCTTCACACTGAGCTAATTACAGATCTAGGACAGCTCTTAAGGCAGTATTTGACTATGGACTAGTGCAGTCATCAGTGCCTGTGCCCTTGAGATCATTGTGGTGTGTGTTGGGATGTCAGTAAATTTTGACAGTGGTCCATCCTCTCTGATTTGTGAGCTGCACAAAAATCCACACAAATCCACGTACAAAGCAGCTGCAGCCCAGTCTCCCGCCCCAGCTTCAGTTAATGTTGGTTGCATAGTCTGACATTGACTGTTTATAAATTGTCACCAATATTTATCAGATAGTATGCTCAGTGGAGGAGGAAAAGCATCATGAAACAAGACAAAAGCTGTCAAAATACAAAATGCAACAGCATATTATTGTACTAATGCATCTAGAATTTTCCACAGATACAACAGACTCTTGGAAGGCAAGACTCATTTAGGCAAGAATTTGTTTTCTTCTAAAAAGAGATGAAACTATGGAAAGGCATAGTGAGATAAAGGTCTATATCTATTCTAATATATAGGGGTCAGACAAATTATATTTGCAGGATCAAGGGCATATATTTCAATCCCCAGCCTAAAAGTTAGTGAAAGAGAACAAGCCATGATACAGATATAGAAAATACTCCATTCCCAGAAAGAACGACTTGTTTGCAAGATAATTGGCTTCGTATGTGAAATAAAAAAAAAAATTTTTTTTTTTGAAGCATTTATAGCAGACTTCAGTTTGTCAAGTCTGACATGCTGTTTGTTGGGTTTGTACAATCTCTAATGTAGGATCAGATTGTAGTGGGCCTCAGAGACATGGAACAGAGATAAAAAAATACTTCTGAAAATAGGCTTAAACATAACAGAATAAGAAATTGAAATTTGCCAGCCTGCAGAATGTACTCAGATCAGATTACAAGTTTTGATTTCTCTTTTTTTGGCTTCTCAGTGCCACAGTGGACTAGGTTTAAAAGCAAAATAAAACAAAACCCAGGAATATTCAGAAGGAAAATAAAAGTGAACCTGCAAGAGGTTGGAAGAAAGAATGTCAAGAGGACAGTGATAGCCACAGAACTGAGCACTAACCAACATTTGGCAGAGTTGCTCTCTCTGTAAAGAAATAAAGCCATTACCACACAGCCTGACTGACAGAACCAAAGGGGGAAAAAGGCACACATATCTAAGGAAATACATTAGTTAGTTGTAGAAATTGCTCAGAATTGAGTCACATCCATTGTCTGGAATTCTGTCTAGAAGTTTTGACACTCCAGAGACCTCATAAGTGTGGTATCTGAAGTCAGAGTGAAAGGTTTAGAGGGAAAATGTAGGCATAAGGAAAAACATAACAATGATGCATTGCAGAAATTATTCTGAGAGTGGGTGGATGTGAATGGGGCATATAGAAAAGACATATTCTTGAAAACAAAAAGGTTGGAATTGTTTCAAAAATTGTTGGGCTGAACACATTACACTGAATACCAATTACACTTTATTTTATAGAAGAGCAGGCAGCCAAGAAGGTGGCAAACATGGATATTTAAATTAAAAAGGAAAGAATATCCATGGTTTCAGCAAGTAGCCATAGAAAGGAAAACAGCTTTCTCAACTTTCAGAAAGTTTAGTAACAAAGAAAAATTTCTATAAATGTATGAAAAAAATATTAAAAAGGATCACTTTGATACAACTCATCTAAATAAAACAAAAAAAATAGGTTGTTATCAGATTAGTTTGGATCTCTTAGTGCTGGAACATTTGTGAGCCGCCTCCTAATTCATATTCCCATTGCACAGAAATAGCGCTGAGTCCCCTTGTACTTCCCCATCAATACAACCAAGCATCATATTAGGGTATTTTTGTTGCAGATATTTTCAGGAATTTTTATTGAATTTTTCATCTTTTGTGAAGTTTCCACTTTTCAATTCTCATATGTTTTGTCTGGTCTTTCACCATCCTCTAAATTAAATGGGGGAATTGCATTTGTGAGACAAGCCATTCTGGAAACAGCCTGGTACTGAACAGTAAAAATTTCTGTGGGGCTGGCACCACCTAATTGTTGCTTTTCACTTCAAATATTTGTGCCACTTTAAAATGTCATCAGTGACATTTGTAATAATTGGTAGGACGCAAATGAGAAGGATCATTTTGCTGCTAGACACAAAAGGCCTGCTAGCCCCTACAAATCACAAAAATGTTGCATTATTTTATGAAAGAAAAGGGAAAGACAAAAAAGCCAGAAAAAAAATAACACTTTAAATCTTTAATCAGTCACTCAGATTCACTGACAGAGAAATGCTAGCACAGGAAATTTTTGCACAGTATCAAGAGGAAACATACTCTGCACCAAAAAAGCCTCTTGAAAATTCCTAGTAGTCACAGAGAAAGGATCACTGGCCCTTTTTAAATGCTTACAACCTGTTTATTATGAAGAGATTTTCACAGAAAGGACATAAGATAAAGCTATAAGCAACAGATGTTAGGGATCTCTTTGTAGGGAACACAAGGCAATTTTTGATAAGGCAGGATACAACTAATAAGTGTAATTGAGGAAATAAATATTGACTACAGCTTTGAGGTGGATCTGTCCAGGCTTTCATCTCCAATGAACTCTTCCTCAAGACAAAAGCCTTTAAAGTCAGACAAGTCAGGTCTTACTGTAGTATTAACTAAGATCCTTAACTTGTCTGAAGAGAGAAAATCTGAAGTGACTCTGCCAGATGGAATCTAAATATCAACAATTAAATTAAAAGGTTCATAAATAACTCATCCTTCCCACTGTGTCCTTCCAGGTGAGTAATTTCCTCAAACCTACTTTCAATGACAACTCAGAGACTCTCTGACTTGCAGCAAAATCCACCTAGCAACTTCTGGTCCCTGGGATGTTTTTCAGGAGAACTTTGCTCCCAGCTCTGTACTTGCATCGTCTTTTCTGCCACACACACTGGGCCCAAATATTTCAGCCCCAGAGACAGGTTCAGTTCTCCACAACATTGTATCAAACTGCCCTTCTTCCTGGGAATTTCACTCAGTTCAGGCTTTTTATGGAAACATAAAGCTATTGCAAATAAATAAATAAATAAATAAATAAATAAATAAATATTTATATATATGTAATATATTTGTGTGTATGTGTATATATATATATACAGACACTGATAATATGATTGTGTATGATTGGTGTATCTGATGTCATGCAAGCTGATACAAGCTTGATGCAAACAAACCAATGGAGGTAGTTCTTCCCACAGAATGCAGCAGAGCACTCAAACTCTTTCTAAAAGAACAATCCATTTTGGATGGCAAAAAATTTACATGGGTACAAGCAGAAATTAAATGAGTATTTGGAATAAAACTCCACTGAAGGCTACTAAACTTAGGAAATCTTCAGAGCTGCAAGTAGTTGACTGCTGGGAATGTATGAGGGTAAATATCATGTTCTTTGCCCTAGGAATCAACTTATGTTCACTGCTGGGACAGAACACTGGGCTAGCACTCTGGTCTGAATCAGCACTGCTCTTCATAAACTTTTGCATAACAAAGAAAAGCTTACAAAGTATTGTTTTTCCAAACCAAAGATATGGATGCTCACAAGCTAAGCACACAGGGAGACTTGTGCTTCTCAGCACACATGTATGTCTCAGTACAGCCTTATTGGTACAGCACAGATCGCTGACACATCAGTGCAGCAGAGTCTCATTAAGAAATCAGCTGGATATATCTGCATGTACACGTGTCAGCATGTATTTATGTATCCATGTATCTATGCATATAAGTAAATATCTATGCATATATGTATGTGCCTATCTCTCTCTCCATCTCTCTCTCTCTCTCTATCTACCCATTTTTATCTCATCCTTTTGTTTTCTGAGATATCTGTTCCTTCCTCTGTTTATCACAACCAGCATCCATCTCAGAGTACAAAATGCATTAAACACCAATTATGGCTCTTTATTCTGCAGGTGAGCTTACTTGTTTAGTTTTGTTTTCTTTCCAGTCATGGCCCATTTGCTGCTTTTATTCCTCAGAATACCTACCTTGGATTATTTTTCCTTCAGTTAAGGTTTGCTTCACATAAAAGCAGACTGCAAACATATCATTTTTAGATGAGCCACCTGGATATTTTCATTGCTGTTATAATTTTCCATTTTTGTATCATTGCATTTCTTTCTTTACCAAATGTTTACAAAGTCTCTGTGGATCACCTTTCTTATCATTGGCTGACAGATTAAGCATCAAACTGGTTTAATTATTTCAGGGCTGGTCACTTCTTTCTTTCTCTAACACTTTAGAAGATAGTCAACCTATAGGAGATGGCTTGTCAATTTGAAAATTTCTCAATATGAGATCTTTTTCCCAGTGAATCAGCAACTCCACATTAGGTTTTGGCCCCAAAGAGGGAAGGAAACTTTGTACATAATGAAATAAGAGTTATTTTTGAAAATATTCTTCATAGGTTTCATATATCATGATGGACCAGATGAGGAAGTTTCACTGTAATGTGCAACAAAACATAGACTTCTACCTCTGTACTATTTATTTTTATTATTTATTTCTTTTTACTTAAATCACCCACTACCCTTGTGAAATGTGAAGCTCAGAGTGACATGCCAAGATCCTGACACCCTTGCAGAGACACAAGTCTCTGACAATAAGGAGGAGTTGATGCTGGCTGGACCATCAGCACGGAGTACTAATATTAGGAACTACATGAAACAAAAAAACAAGCCAAAGGAGTGGCCAACACTCAAATACCAGCAGATTAAATCAACAGTGCGGGATCCAGGACGAGGAGCAAATACCAGGTCAGGCACAAATTTTCAGTCTGAAGGCACAACAAGCAACATCTAGGCAATGCCTACCTGGATCAGGTTTACCTACAATTAGTTATTGTGCAGCAAGCCAAGGCTTGCTACCACCAGCCCCAAAGAGCCAGTGATCTATATAGGAACATGAACTATTGACTAAGATTCCTCTTGAGGAATCAACTGCAGAAACTTCCAAATCCCAAACAGATCAACTAGTCCAAAAGTAGTTCTGCTGTAATTACTGCTCGTTCACAGAATCACAGAACAGGTAGGACTAGAAAGGATGACTGGAGGTCATCGAGTCCAACCTCCCTGCTCAAGCAGGGTCCCCCAGAGCATGGTACTCACAAGTTTTTGAATATAGCTCAATTCACATGGGCCTTGTAAAGTCATATCATTAAGTTGTGCAAATGGTACAAATACTGAATTTCACCGAAATCTGTCTTTTGTTGCACTGAAGTTACTCATTATGATCAGCAGTTTGAAGTTTATGAGCAAGGGAGATATTTAGTGTCTCTTAACTACCTAACTGTGACAGAAACCAGAGTCAGCCAAGGTTTTGCAATGGAACTGCCTAGACCTTTTATTTATAATGAGATCCCCAAAGAAGACTGAAAGACTTTGAAACTCAGAAAGCAATTTTTTTATCAAACCTTGGACCAAAACCAAAACAATGAAAAGAAAAAGCACAAAATGACCAATTCAAGCAGATTAGGAATAAAGGTTTCCTAAACATCTCTTCCTCAGTTACAGAAGGTTCGCTTTTGGTCAAGTCAGTGACTTTCTAAGTTTGTCGCAAACTTGACTAATTCCCTCTCATTCTAGGAAGTCTTTTCCCCCAGCCTCTGAAGTCTGTCTCTCTGGTCCTCCTGAGCGACAGGATCCCAGTTCTCTGCTGTAACTCTTCTACGTGCCACACTCAGCTGTCTTGCAAAGTTTTTCCACCCACGTATGCCCAGCTGCTGGATAGACAGAAACCATCTGCTTTACCCTCCAAAGGGCTGCACCTGGCCTAGCCTTCATAAAGAGACATACCACAACCAAGAACAAAAGAGAAAAAAAAGAAATTAATGTCCAGTATGCAAATCTTCAGCAATTTGATGATAACCTGTTTATGGAATTTAGTATAAAGGGAAATGCTAACCCTAATAGATGCAGCACCACTCTAAAATTAGTTTTTCTGAAATATAACACTTAGATAAAACAACACTGTTACTAGCCATATCCAGATATATTTGACAGTAAGGAGGAATATTTTAGTCATAGCCTTTTTAAAGATCTGATAAAGAAAGAGGGGCCATAGAGCAGAAGCAATTAGATTTTACATTTTCTGAAGGTGACACAACACAAAATAAGAACTGTTCTCTAAATGTTAAAACACAGTACACACATAAATGTCTCAGATGTCACCACTGTGGAACTGGAACAGATAGGGATACGTGAATGAAATGTCTTAGAATAGCAGAAGATACCAATACAATGGGAGAAGAAAGCATTGTAAGGTTTTGAATATGGGTATAAGTTGGTTATGTGCAAGTGAGGTTGATGGCTGTACATAGGCTAACCATAGTGGTTCCTCTGGTTCAGCATGAAGGATGAAGGATGAGAGTTCTGCAAAGGATAGAGAATCATGGTGTCATGATTTAACCCCAGCCTGTCACCAAGCACCGTGCAATCACTTGCTCACTCAGTGGAACTGGGAAGACAATAGGAAGGGTAAAAGCTAAAAAACTTGTGGGTTGAGATAAAGACAGTTTAATAAGGAAAGCAAAAGCCACGCACACAAACAAAGCAAAACAAGGAATTCACTGCTTCCCATAGGCAGGCACGTGTCCAGGCAGGCCCAGGAAAGCAGGTCTCCATCATATGGCACAGTTACTTGGGAAGACAAACTGCATGACTCCTAACATATTCCCATGCTTCCTCTTTCTTCCCCCCACATTTATGTACTTGGCATGATGTCATATGGTCTGGCACATCCCTTTGGTCAGTTTGAGTCACCTGCCCTGGATGTGTCTCCTGCCAACCTCCCATGCAGCCGCAACTTGCTTGTCAGCGGTACGAAAAGCAAAAAAGCCTTGGCTCTGTGTAAGTCCTGTTCAGCAATAACAAAAACATCTCTATTTTGTCAACCCTGTGTCCAGCATGAATCCAAGGCATAGCCCCATACCATGCACTGTGAAGAAAATGAACCAAAACCCCAGTCAAAACTGGCACATATGGTCACGGGAGATAAAGAAGAAGGACAAAAGGACCTGGATCTCACATGGAATCAGACCCAAGCATCTTGCGCATGCCTTATACAAAGGAGTTATCAGGCTTAAGTTTAAGGCCAGTGCTGAAAGTACATAGCATAAACCAGTCTGTCAGACTCTGCACAGGACTTTACAGATCTGATGCTAGTAGGAAGGCTGTGTGCCTTCCCACTACGTGATGACTTTTGTGATCAGGGTGACTCTGGCCTGAAAAAAGTAGGGAGATGGGCTATGACCTGGTAAGGTTCTACCTCTTGCATACCCTTTAGCTTTAGCTTGGGGGAAACTAAAAGGAAAATGCAACATTATGGGACAGTCAACATTATATGATCTACCAGCATGACAGTCAAGACTGGGAAACCAGTGGACTCAAATGGCAAAGATCCAAAAGAACAGCTAAAGGCCATTAATTTGCCTGTCTTCTATTAATCACACCATTAAAATTATGTTCCAACTTAAATAGTATCAAGATAATTTACTTCAATTTCACTAAGTAAATTAAATAATCAAACATTAAAATCATGCCACAGTGTAAAACAAATTGGCATATCCATAGGCTCAAATTTTAAATCACCAAATCAGTACAACATGTATTCAGATTCATGACAACTCTTTCACTGAAACCTGACAATGGCAGCACCCTTTGCCAATGGTAGCTACATTTGCAAAGTAATGGAAGTGACAGAATCCCTACATGAGGCTGGAGTAGGCTAGATTTGAAGATCTGAAGATAGGGCTCTCCATAGACAATAAAGATTCGGCAATAATATTTAATTAAACATGCCTTGCACTTGGCTCACTGACAAATTTCATTTCAGAAGAATTGCTATGTTCACTGATGACTGAAACTTTATTATTTTTGTTAAAATTGTCTAGTATTTGACTTCATTTGCTTTAGTTGTGGAAGCTCATTCAGTCTTTCTTTTTGATTAGTGTGGGATATAAGGGCTAGCAAGAGCTCTGTCAGCTCTGGAGGAACAAACTGTGTGGGCTGCATCTTGTCAAATTCACTGATGTTATGCTGATCATGTTTAATATCTGTTCAGGGATGTAAAAACCTTTTTCCAGGAGTGAAATTGTACCTGCCCAGTACCTATGAAAGAAAGCTAATCTAAGGACAACTGAGGGAATACTATTCACTTGTTAAAAATTCCTATTTTAAACAGATTCTAAAGTTGGCTCTAAGCAAAGACACTTTTTCCAGATTAATAACCCTCGCCTTTCTCAGAATACTGAGCAGATTTACACACAGCCCTGAAGTTAGTTCATAAAATGTGTTCAAAATGGAGTAAGAGAATTTTACGATAGAAGAAATTTCACTCTTACTCAATATTTCTATTATGTAAGGGAGCACAACCCTATGGATATGTTTATTATTTGCTGCCTCCTTACTGTTAAAAAATATATTTTCAATGCAGCCCTCCTTTATTCTCAAACTGCCAAAAGAGACACCTCTTTTTAAACCTGTCCTTTAAACAAAATAAATCAAGAGGCTAGAAAAGTGTCATATAACAATTCATTCACAGCTCTGAATTTCCAAAAGATGTAAAATCAAAATAAGCCTGTGACTTACATGTACAGGTCCTTGAAAAAGTGAATTTGTGAACCTGCTTTCTCCTTTTCAGGTGCTTGCAGAGATCCTCTGCTGTTCCTTGGCCTGATCTTCTCACTCTCAGATCTCCAGCTGCCAATCTCCCTCCTTTCATTTCTTTGCCACTGTGGCACATTTGTATCTCTCCTACTCCTCTGCCACCACACTTTCCTTACATCTGCCAAGGATCTTTCTTGGTTTTAGGCATCCCGTCAGCCCCTCCATTTACACCTGCAGTTGCCCACTCCAGCAGGTGCCTGGGAGTGAGCAACTCAGGGCTGCTGATGGGCAGTCAGCCACTCTATCCAGCTATGAGACCTCCCAACTCCTGCTGAACCTATCCTGTTCCCCAAGTGTTTATGAGAAAAGGCTTCCTGGATGGGGCAGGAGGAAAACTGAACCATGGACAGGGCATGAGAGCAAAAAATCACAAAAGAAGTGATTTCCAAGATCCCAAATGCTCCTTGTGAGGCACAGGGTGCCCTTGTTGAGCTGCCTTCCATGGACTGTTGACTGTGTTCAGTAACTTTTTGGGTCAGATATATACTGCAGCTAAAACTTCTGAGCCTGTTCAGATAACTCACATAACTGAACTAGAATCCCAAGTGATTAGTTTTCTGAGGAAAATCTTCTACTCAAATATTCTGTGTCACATTCCTCCTATCCTTTAATCTATAGGCAGTGCCTTGAAAACTTATTTGGAGGTAATTTGAATTTAAAAGAGGAAATAAATCCACCCAAATCATCCCAACAGCAGCTGACTTCACTAATCAAGAAAGATTTTTACATAGCCAGGGATCTTTCATCAAAGACATCAGGAAAACTTCAGTAGAGTCACTCAGGACTTTGCAGGATATTATAAAGCATCTTTCATTCAAGCCCTGTCTAAAATTCATTATTAAACTAAGACTGTCAGAAAATGAGGATGGCGTTGGGCAAGACTTGTGTGAACATACAAGGCTGTGGTCTTTCACAGAGCCTCAAAGAATTCCAGCACTCATATTCCAGTCAGACATGCCCTGTGGGCAACTCTAGAGGATGGAGCCTGCTGCCCTCAGCCATGCTCACTCATGCTCGCTACATGGCACAAACTCTGTGTACTGTGAGGTGGCGATGTGTCTTCTCACTACCTAATTTTCATACCCATTATAATCAGTTAATGAAATAAAGAGTTGCCTTAGTTGATGTTTTCTGTTTGCTTTGATTGTGGACATTTTCTGTGTGGCAGACAGAACTGCCTTGGTATGCAGAGTAAAATTTCAGAAATATCTCACTGAGTGGGAGGATGGTAGCTTCATCTCCCACTGAAATTAGGCTTGTTTCATCACTCATTCTGCACATGTAGATACAATCTGGTCTTCTGATTTCTAATCCATTGCTGAATTTCAATCAGATTTGACAAATATTCTCTGAGTTTGGTGAAAACAAAGTGAGAAGTTAAAGGGCTGCTAGTTCCCACTGGGAAAAAAAGACAAATAAAATGATAATCTTATTTTTCTTGGGCAATCAGAGACTCAAAGAGTTAAGAGAGTGAAAGAGTGGAAGAAAAATATGTTGAAAGCCAGACTTTTTGTTTCCTCTGCCCAAGAAACAGCTTGTTCCATTATTTCCTTCTATTCCTGAAGGCAGGACCTCCATCATTCCTGCCACACCAATATTACAGTTGCAGGGTTTATAGGGAACACAGTACATTCTGGTTTCCAAAAATTTCTTTTTATTTGTTTTATTTCTTTTTTAAATTTTTTTTTCATGTATAGTTGGAGAAAAATCTGTGGCAGAATCAAGAGCTCAAAGAAAGAGAATCTGTTACTGCTTATGAACTGAAATGATGTGACTTGCTGAAGTTGTCCTGCCGATATCTTATATGTCAGCAGTCACTAAGTGTAAATTATTGACAGTTTCTGCTCTGCACTATTTTGTTCCCATCCATTGGCTCTGTAAATAGTGTGGCAGGTGACAAACTGCATGGTTCAATGCTCAGCTCTTACTAACCAAAGGGCTTCCAGGAAACACTGAGTTGCTCAGAGACCTTGCTGTGAGGCAAGTATGAATCATATTTGACAAAAAGCCCCACCAAAACCTTGATTAATAGAACAAATGTGATTTTTTCTGCTTATCGTTTAGGGTAATCCTTTGTGTCCTTGAATTAGGAAGGCCAATGTCATGCCAGCTGTATTGGCATGCTTTAAAATTCAGCCTTTAGCACAGAATAATGATGAAACTTGGCTTTGTAGGAGAAAATCTGATTGAATTCCAAAGATGAAAATATACCCCCCCAAAATAGAAATAATGTCAGTAATTAGCTAAAAAATAGTGAGATTCAATGACTTAATAGTGCCATTCACAGTTTTAAGCTCTTTATAATTAAGAAAAAGTTTAGAAGAACAGATTATGAACTCTCCTGTTATGAATGGAGGTAGTTTGCTAGGGGTGTTCTGGCAGCAAAGTAATTCCCGAAATAGAGCACTGGATTCACTCCCAGCTAAAAGGAGCAAAACTTGCAGATGTTGCTAATGCAGACAAAAACCAGAACATATACATGTGAGCAGATGCGGCAATTCTAAGAATTGCATCTGGCACAGAACATGTGGCTGTTCTAGCATCACATCAAGAAGTGTTACTCAGTCTTTATGTACTATATCTTTCAGAAGGCAAGCATTTTAAATACATACTTGAATTAAATATGTAAGTAGTCCCAGTGGAGTTACTCAGATGCAGAGGGACATGTTTAAGCAACTTCCTGAATCAAATAATAAAACCCTCAACAACATGAGCTGACTATGAGTCAATTGACTAACAATATTCACCACTTTTTCCTGGAGACAAAAGCTCTTTTATTTTTTCTGTTTTATTTGCCTCACTCTATTTCCTTCAGATTTATTTCTTCTCTTGGGTTTTGGATTGCCTGCTTCCTATTGTTATTCTTCATCAAATATTTCATATACAAGTGCTTTCCAAAACAAGGCAATCAATCCAGAGCAACATATTTTCAGTAATATATAATTAACTGAGTACTTTTCTGTCATGCAATTGCTCTAGGATTTACAAAATTATTTTCTGCATGCATTTATGCTGATAAGCTAGAAAAGTAAATAAAATTTCATGCAAAACCCTAAAGAGAGCAATAGATGTTAGCTATTTGGCCTACCACTATGCACAACCACATTTTGGGTTTTCAATTATATTCACAACATGATGAGGAGTTGTTGGGAAATTATCCACTTCACTACTTTCTTCTTCAGCTTCTTTCTTCAGCTTCTTTCTTCTGTTGCATCTGTCTTGTATTCATGAATTTTCTGTCTGAGGACTACCAGAGTTGGTGCAATGCAAAGCCTTGGGGGCATTGATTGGTCATGGAAAATAGCAGATGACAATGTTTCCTTAAATAAATAAAAAAGTACAACACACAATTTCCTGCTTCTAACAAAGGAGGTAAGAGACCTGTTGGTCAAATATTATAAAAATACTTTTTTATATTCTGACTATAGTTCCCTATTTATCCATGATTCTTTTTAACAATAAGGCCACTCACCCTCATCAGTGAAAAGGAAGCAATGGAAAAGTGTCATTATTTTCCATCACTATAAAGAAGAACTGACTGGGAGACGCGTTCAGAAGGGGCATTGTCTTATTGTCTGCTACTGTCACTGCTTTTCTTACTCCTTGTCCTCTCTCCTGACTGCCCAGATCAACCATTCCCCCTCATTCCAGCTCTGGCACTCTTCACTCTTTTCCATGAGTCAACTCAACATGCTAACGCAGCTGTTAGCTAGCCAGAGTTGTTCACTGTTTCCTTTCTGCTCTCAGGAAGGTCCATGGCCATTCACAGACAGGCCTCACAATCTCCAGAGCCAGCTCAACAGGTGGGAATGTGTGGCCATGAGAAGTGTGGTCTGTGGGAGGGAAAAGGGAAGTCCCTCACTGAACATTGTGTAATCCTTCAACTTATCCACAAAGCTGTACGCTTAAGATGATGCAGGTTTCCCAAAGACCTTGAACAAGAACCGCTGGCGGTATCCATATTTGATGGATGAAATTTCCATATGTGGTCAAAGGATTAAATAGTGCCACATTTCCTAAGGAAGAGCACCAGAGATCCCAATTCTACCTGTTATGCAAACAGTGCAGTGGAGAGACGGGGACTGGAGGGAAAAAACCCAAAACATCGAAGTGCATTGGCAATAGTTTACATGCAAAAAGGAGTTTAATTCTTTAAACTGTTGGTAGTGAGTTATTTACCTAGCTCGAATGCTTTACCTTCAAGAATATTATGAGGAATAGCTTTCATGTGTGAGGTGTTTTATGGATGAAAGCGCTAAGTCTCCAGAATGGAGGCTACTGACACCAGTTGCTTTCTGGCATTCTGTAGTACATATGCAAGAGAAGGAATGAATTTAAACAGGTTTACTAAAAGCCATTTGATTGGAAAAAACAAAAAACAAAAAAAAACTCCTGAAAATGCTCAAAGGCAAAGCTTCTTGCACAAAAAAAGGACATTCCATTTCGTTATTCTGGTGCAGAGGGATACAGTAGCCCTTGCCATCTAAATAACATGCTTAAAATCTTCTAGGTGTGTGAGAAAACTCACTCACCAGACACAGCAATGCAGTGAAATCCTTCTCCTGAGAACTAAAAAGCAGCAGGTCGCAGTTAAGGATTTCCTGATACCTCCTGGAAGGCAGCCCTTTCAAAGCTGAGCAGACAGGCCACTAGGCTGTTTGCCCCCGGAGAAGGTCTCCCAATTAATCTCTATTGAGGAGAGCAGAATAATTGGCCTCTGAAGTAAAAGGTGCTCATTCAGATAAAATCTAGACATTGCAAACTTTGAGATTTACCTATTCATGGTTATTAACCTTCATCACACCTAATTAAGCCCGGTGGGTAAAGCACGAGCAGTGAGAGATTTTATACCCATGTCATATTTTCTCAAGGGAGTCCTCCACCCCTTTTGCTTTGTGGAGTGGGAATTCTGTCATCCAGTGGTTTTCTGCAAATAGTGGATAACATCAAAGAGTACTCTATCTGGAGTAACCTACATTTCTGCTGTTCACATGGAACATTAAGCATCAACACTTACTTCAGGAACCCTAATTATTGCTGCCATATAAGTTTGTTTACCCTAAGTGTTCTGTGTAATTCCTCCACCAGCACTAAATATAGGACTAAGTGTGAGAAGCTCCCTACTTCAGATAGAGGACCCATGGACCCGAATATTTTGTTCAGTGTCTCAGCAAGCAAAGCACATCACTATATCAAATTTATTTGGATATCCATTGTCAATGCACTGATGGTACTGCAGCTACTGACATGGTAGAGCCATGCATGACCTAAACCTCAGTTCTGCAGCGTTTTTCATACAGTTAATTGTTTTATTGGAAAGCTGCCTAAAAGGAGACCTGATCCTTTCAGATTCACAACTGAGTCACACATAGCTGAGGTGAAGCTGATGTGAGAGATTCATATTTCAAAATTCTCCTTGGGATGCTCTGTTACAAGAAAAACCTGTGAGAGCTGTGGCTTGTCTGTCTTTACACAAATAGGGAAACGTTTTTAAAGTATTGTGCCATGTCACAAAAACTGTACAGACTGTAAAATGACAGAGTATGTGTTTTGGGTTTTTTTTTTTTTCATTGCTGCAGGTCCTGCCTAGATTAGCCCAGTCCATGGAGGTTTTACCGTGTTCCAGTGATTCACTTAGAAACCCCATGCTTGCAAGTGGCATGAGTGTAGTATTAAAACCTACAATGGTGATTTTCAAACTGTAGTCTTTTGTGTCTGTAGGGAGCCAACTAGGTCCATGATATTGCTGGCAAGAATGCCTTAAAGCAGCAACTGGAACTGCTGCTGCTGGAACTGCTGCATCAGACAGAGCCATCCTTAAGCCCAGCAGGCAAAAACATCACCAGAAATTCAAGACAGGAGAATGGAAACTACTGCTGCTGTAGAAACTTGCACAGGACTTGCTATACTCACCAAGAAAGTGGAAGATCAACAACTACTGTGGTTTAAGGCTCCTACTAATGAGATCTTCTATCCATTTCATGAGAAGAGATGAGTTTAAGAGGACTGTAGCAGGGTAACAAGGTCTCTCTCTAAAGTTCATGTCTCCCTCTCCTGAGATGTCTATCTGCCCCATTCCCTGCAGATATCCCATCTCCACCTCCTGCAAGGTGGTTCCCTGAAGGGCTGCTATATGCTATGACATGCCATCCCAGCACTGTAGATGGGGGTGGTGGAGTGATGGTGAGTACAGGCCAAGAATAAAAATGGGTTGTTGGACTTTTTGTCTGATAAATCCCCTTCACAGACACCAACAGGAGCATAGATCAGTGCTAAACAGTGGCAGTTCTTTCAGCAGTAGCACTAACTTCTCATTGAATAAGCAAGAGAGTCATTCTGTCATTTAAGGCCAGAAGGCAGAGTTGCTTTGAAACCCCTCTGAGATGGCAAGAAAAACAAATATCTTTGCTGAAGATGTCAGCCTTTCAGAGCCCTCTTCCCCTGAGATTCAGTGTAACCTCGCTTAGTGCATGCCAAACAAAACAGGGAGCTTTGTTCACTGAGTGGGAAGTTAGAAATGTTTCCAGGAGCACTGTCATCACTACCATCTTCACTCACAGGTTCAGAGATGACTCAGTGCATCTGAAGATGCCACTTTAGGAAACCAAGCTGAGCGTGCTGCTCGTGCCAGAGACAGGGCTGATGTCAGGCTTACTAAACAGGCATAGCATTAGCCCTAGCAGTCATACACTGTTTTAGGTGTTGGGGTTATTTGACTTCTTTAATTGAAGGGGAAGGGGAGCTGTGTATTACAGTTCTGTGGGTGAGGTCACTACAAATTAGCTTAACCAGATCTGGTTGTGAATCAGTTGTCAGAAATTGTGGAAGTATTTAAGTCAAATTATGTGAATGCATCATGGGACTGTATTTGAATGATCATGCACTTTATTTTCAAAGACTGATACATAAAATCTCTGCAGCGTCTTCAGGCTTCAGTGAGGGACATAAAAAAGCTACACATTTTTCTTTGAATACAATACTGTTTCCATTGATAAGATGGTACTATCTTAAATAGTGGAAAATTTGTTTCATTTCAGCTTAGTTGACCTTATTTCTTTTATATTTGTAAAGGTCCTGCTACTTCTAATAATCATTAATGATCATACTTACAAAATATCTAGAAACCAAGTACATTTTTAAACAAAACCACATCTTTCCTGATTGTATCTCAAATGCTAGTGCTGAGCTAAAGACAGGGAAAAGCAGCATGAACTGCTCCACTGGAACAGCAGAAGAAAAGAAATCTCCTAGGCAAGATTTGCTAATACCAGATTGGGTGGCATGGTACGTTCCAAGTGTTTAAAAATAACAGTATGACATTACTGTATCAATGGTGGAAAATCAAAGGACCGCTGTCCTGGTTTGTAGGTCAGAAGTCTGGCATACACTGCTATTTTAAGTTGTAGTAAAGTCTGCATGGGGACAGTATAACCAGGAAAACATTTCTAAAAACTGTTGGTCTATTACACCAGGGACTGAAGAAACGTTTCAATTGCAAGGCTGTGTGTGCATTGCAGGTTGAATCTGTCCTACTTGCCATGTGTTTATTCTGGCAAAAAAAAAAAAAAAGACCATGTAAATGTTCACAAGCAAGGTGGACATAACCAAGGGTGCACGGGTACTTGAGTAAAATCCATCAGTCTGAGCAAGATAGCACTACTTATGTCTAGTAATTATCACTTGACTCTGGGGCCAAAGTGAGATGATCATGGAATTGGCTGCCATAGTAATTTTTCTATATTTGTTACTGCATTTGTGACTTCCGTGTTAATACCAGTGAAATCAAAAAACTTATAAAAGTAGGAGCCTGCTCTGTCAAGCATATCTGAATGAGAAGTCCATCCAGGTTTATATTTTGTTCTCCTACATACATATCGAATCACTTGGATTTTTCAAAGGTAGGGAAATCCATCATCCATCTTCAAAAGTCTTAACCTAAACTTTAGAAGTCTTCTTTCCTTGGTTGCCGGTAAAATGGACAAATTTCTCTCATCAAGAGATTTCATGATCGGAATTTTGTGAACAGAATGAATTTCCTGTCAAAGTTTTGCTTTACTAAGTTTGCTATTAAATATAGAAATGGCAGAGTAACTCTCTGAGTGGATCATTTTAAGTCTTCTAAGAGGATTAAAATATCTGATTCAGAGACACAGCCATTAGATAGATGACTTGTCAGAGTGAAGCAAAGCTCAGCCCTGCTCTGATGTTTATTCTGAAACTTCTATATTTACTAGAGTTTACTTTGAAGGTATGTTACCAGTGTGTTGATTCCGTATTTCAGTAATACTGGATATTTTTGCTAATACTTCAAGTGACTTCTGCTTTATTCAGTAAGACATATGAATCTATAAATATATAAATAAGGAATGAGATATTTTTTAGCTATGCTCCCTACTGGCTTAAGTTTACTAGGACCTTTGAAAGCCTTGCTGATGCTCTGCTTTAGGATTAGACTTGGAAAATAACTGGACGTTTTCACATTCTAGACCTGAAATCCTAATGCCAAAAGGAAGTGTATTACTGCTGCTGTTCATATTGCATTGCTACATGGAGCTCAGAGCTGCCTCTCATGCCCAGCACAGTGCAAAGCCTCAGCACGACACATCTTTCACCTAACAGCTCGTCTTGTCCAGATAAAAGATGATGTATCTAAATAATGTCTGTCATTTATGTGTTTTCTCCAGTAAGGATGGACATAATTTTGCCCAAACACCTTGTTGATGCTACATCAATTACTGAAAAAAGGGGGTCAAGAACTTTATATTACTCCTCACTAGTAGCAAGCTAAATTAGCGATTGAACTTGCAGTGTTATTTTTGCTTCAGCAATAAACTGCAACACATTGTCCTCCTGAACTGTGTGTTACGTCCTTTTGTAGAAAGATAGATAGTCAGAAAAATAGCTTCATGTGGTTTAAAGCATCATTCCAGATTTTGTGCTGACATAACCAAAGTACGCCATCAATCTTGAGCTGTCTGTCTGCTGCTTTTTTCAATTTTTGCATAAATTAAAGCAAGTGGGTAAAATTGAAATATGTGAGACAGAATTGGACATCCTTAGTCACCTGTGACTCAGCAACAAATTAGACCCTGATCAAAAACCAAGCATTGCTCCAGCAGTCTTAAAAAGGTCTTTGCTAAACTCCCATCAAACCAAGGAAGAACTTTGTAAGCTCTGGCCTGGAACACAACTTAAATTAAAATTGTGGCAAAATTTATGTTTATCAGAGAATGAGTTGAACACAGTGACTGTACTGTATGAACACAGGAGACTATTATTTACAGTGGACAGCTGAAACTGGGAAGTAATTCACGGTGCTGCAACTGCACTGGTAGTGTCTGACTCACTGTGGATCAGTATTTCTTTTTCCTTATAGAAAATGATTTCCTTTCTCCTTTTACCTTAGAGAACCATGGCCTTGTCAAGGTGCAGGGGTCTTCAGCCAAAGATGCCTAATCCAACACTGGCTTGTCATGCAGTTTTCTCAAAAGCATTTAGCCTAACAAGAAATAAAGAGTTGAAGTGTTGAGGTGAATTTACCAAGCTATGCTATCACTGCATTTATATTCATTCATTCATACATGCATTCCACCAGCTCTTTAAGTTATTAAGTTACTTGCATGAGCCTCAGTAATTTAGTTTATGAACATACCATCTGACAGAGTTTACCAGCTACCTAGAAAAAAAGGCGCAATCTCATAGGGAACCTCGTGTTTTAAAATATCTGCTCTCTGTTTTGTGGACTGTTTTAGGACTGAAAAGCTATTTCCAGGTCTGAAACAGCAGAAATTAGTTTTGTGAATTCCTTTCTTAGAGGACATAGATGAAAATGAGATTAATTTTTTTTCCGCAAGTATGTCTTTTAGCTAGGCAAGGGTCAAGATAAATGCTGTAAAGGCTTTCACATGCTGGAGGCATGTCTTGAGGAAGATGCTTAGGATCCAGCCCTTGCAGAGGAAGTTGGGTTCTATAAAAGGTGTGTCTGTGAGCACACCTGTCTCTCCTTGCTCTGTTTCTGCTCAGGCCTTTTCAAGAGGAGATTCGCTAAACACTGAAGGAGGAGAGTCCTTCCATCTCTGTCACTAACTTCCTGAATTACTACTGCTTCCTCCAGTCAGACCTGGCCATGTGTGCTGGAAGAACAACGAAACAGATCCTTGACTGCTAAAAAACAGCCTCTGATGGCATTTTACTGATAGCCACATTGAGAGTCTGTCCCACTCCAGTGGATGTCCGGCGATGTGTGTTGCAGAGTGAAGGCATGTGAATCTGCAATTTATATATAAAACATTTCGTTAAAGCTTACTTTCTGTAGGTATATTAATCTTACTGTCTCCAGGTTTTTATGGTTCATGGCATGCACTAAAGAGTTTGCTCATATGAATAAGAAGCATTGAAAGCAACTGGGTTATTGAAAGCTTTCGTTTTTTTACAACATCACTGTGCTAAACAGCCAGATGCATGTGATGCTCTGTTTTTTTAGCACATCCCTGTTTATTCCCATAGAAAAGCCAAGTCGTCTCTTCTAAATTTGTAGTCTAATCTCCAACATAATAAAGGTCCCAACATTTCTAAAGTTAATCAAGTTACAAATTTTTCCTGATATAATATTATGAAATTAGGTTCAAGTTAAATAACATAAAGATATAGAACAATATTAAAAGCAGGAAAATAAGACCATTAAAAAGAAATTGAAGTAAAAATACTTATTCAATATCACTACCCTCAAATGTCCTCCAGTGCACTGAAATTTATATTTTGAATCCAAGTATGGAGTTCATGTGTACTATTTTCTTGAAAAACCAGAATAATTTTGACAAAAATAAGCAGAACTTCACAATGACTAATTGCATTTCCATACCACATGTGATTACAAAGAAAGTAGTAGTGATAAGGGTATTCCCTTGACATGACTACCTATTCCATCCCATTCTTTTCAATAATCATTCTTTAAATAGTTGGACACTCACAGGGTTTAATTTTCCCAAACTCATTCTATCTATGTGCAGAATAGAAGCAGTGATTAATTTTTCAAAAGGCTTTGTTAAAGCTTTCACTGTTGAAAAATTAGGCAGCAGGAATGATAACACAAAACATGATTGTTGCTGTTGTCTCTATAATGCTTTCTCTTCTGAAGTACTGGATTTCACCAAATGATGTGTCTAAATACTATGTAGAAATTGGCACCTGTTGAACCAAACATCAGATTTTTTTCTTAACAGAGAAAAAATATTGCTAGAATTGAAGTTTTTGCCAACAATGACCTTGTTAGGATATAAATTTTTATACTAATCAGTCGTCATATACACAGCAATTTTTAAATGCTTTTTTGTTATTGTTTTTGTAACATTGCATAACTAGAATTTTGTGCCACAAGCAACGGAATGTACCAGGGAAGAGGGCACACCACCTCTTTCAGAAAGCAGTGATCAGATGTTCTAGGCCTTCCTTGGGAACAGTACTGGCACAGTTGTTTTTTGCCTTGAATTGTAATGCACAACAAAAAACAGGGAAAATAGGAATCATGGCTGTAGCAAATCACTAAGCACCAGAGCCACAGACAGCAAGGAGAAGACAATTCCCCAGTTGCCCTTCCCATCCAATTTTCTGTGCCTTTGGCACTGTCTGTAAGTATTTAGGCTGAGTCTCATGACCTAAATGCAGAAGGGGTATCTTTTCTTTTTAATCATCTAACTGTAGAAGGAAGATGTGGTTTAAAACAGCACAACCCAGTGCCAGGAATAAGAAATTTTAGGACTGGTCTTGCCTTTTGGTGATGTCAATGACACAATTAATGTCCTGATCTTAAACCACTGAATATTATAGCCATAAAAAAAACAAATTAAGGAGAGAAAGGAACCCAAGCAACTCTGTATTACACAGCATTTCTAAGCTATATGGATTTCGTACACAGGCATGAATACTCAGAGGAAGATAGGGCAGAGCAGGGAAAGCTACTTCAAAAAAAGCTTCTTCAATTTCTCATTCAGCTTTCAGGCTGAAGTCAACTAAACAGATCCTATCTGGTTGGCAGAGGCCACACTAAAGAAGATATAGGCTAGCAAGCAAAGTGGAAGTCCCAGGTTTGCAAGAAGTTTATATTTAGTTTGCCAAGCCAAAGGGCAACCCCTTACAGTATATTGTTACTATTACCTGCATCCCCTGAACCAGACCTCACATGTGCATGTCTACTTGCTGTCCCAATCCACCTCTGTTTCCTACACTTACTTTTGACATAAAGCATGAAAATTAAATTCCAGAAGAAAAACAGATCAGATGTCTATTTGGTTTCTTAACCTTCTCTCTTCCCTCCTCTCTGTATTTAAGACCTTACTGAATAAATTCATTGACATATTTGCAGGATTTTGCCTCAAGTCGTGTTTGTGCCACTCATAGGATATCACTGATATCCCACCTTCGGTAACAATCTTCAGGAATAAGCACTACCCTGGGCATCCTATGGTATTTAGTCATCCTTTAGTACCACACTTACAAGCACACTTTGTTCCTTTCTGTGCTAACGCTGATGACAGATGTCTGTAGTCTCTCCATTTTGTGTGCGTAAAAGCAGCAGTGGTTTTGATTTGCACTTTGATCCTTTGAGTTTTACTTTGCTTTAATCAAAGGCTGAAAAAACCATTCTAGCAGGACTACATGAGAATATGTGTCCAGGAGAAACACAAGCAGTATCAAAATAGTGTCTCTCTGCATAAAGATAAGTTTGAAGAGAAAAAGGATAACAGGTAGACCCTTTTTTATGTAAAATGGGGACATCCATAATGTTTCTCTAATCACAGAAGGGTAATGTGGGTACCTATGGCAACTAGATATTCTCATTCTGCTCCAGGTAATCATTTAGAAAAATTAAAACTGTCTCACATAAGTATGTGAAGATTACTAAAACAGAAGGCAACAGTGCAAAGATAGAAATAGAAGTAAAATAAAATTATTTTAAAATACACCCTCTATGAAAGATATCAAGTCCTAGTCAGATTATAAAAGGGATTAAATAACTTCAAAGGAAAAATAATACATGAAGTTGATTCTTAATATCAGAACCTGGTCTGTCTGAGCACAAATGTTAGAATTCCTTTAGATCTCAAAAATGTTAATTTCTTTCTGCCCTCTAACAGCACAAATTGCCTTGCTGGGTGAAGTGTCCATCGACAAATGGCCGTAAAGTAATTTGTCAGCTTTATATGACTAAAACCTCTGTGTTTCTTTACAAGATGGAAAACATAAGGAAGGTAGATGCTGACATATGATAAACTGTCATCATTTCACTGGAGATATTCAGTAATTCTCCTGTGGCTATTTATAGTCATGCTGAAATTTAGGAAGATTTACCAACCTGCTGGTATTGCCTTCCCTGTGGGGAAAAAACCCAACTTCCTTACACATCTCAAAATTTTTCTAAGGCGGTGAATAAAAACACAGTAAGAACTGAATGTTCAGAATTTTTACAGCATCTTTTAATCACTCCAATTATCCAGTTTTTATATTTAATCTTGGCCATTTTATGTTGTAGCAAGTTTGTACACAATCCTGAACTAAGTTGCAGGTAATCTTATGCTTTGCCAGACTTCATTCATTTTGGGTCACCTATAGAACTTAACTGCCCCATGAAAATTGTGCAGGTTTTAATTAAAATTGGTTTTGGAGCCCCAAACTAAGGACACAATGTAGTGCTCAAAAACTCTAAACATTAAATAGTACAACTGAAACCTAGATAATTTTAGTGGAGTTTTTCCTTTGAAAACAAAATAGGAACAGAATGCCCAACTCTCTTAGTCTTGTAGGAAATTTTTTATCCTAAACTAATATAATTACAATTAAGAACAAACTGATATTTTCCAGAGTTCATTAATCAAACCAAAATTAACTGAGAGATTTTTCTTATATCTGATTTCCCCCCATCACTAAGATTTTTTCAGAGGATCCTAAATTCAGAGCAACAGAAATAACTATTCACTGTGTCAGTGCAGATTTTCTAGGGTCAATTTCTGATGTGAGCCTCCTGTTAGCTTTTCTTGGGATTTTGTGTCACCCAGATAAATCTTTTTAATCATAAGCATTGTAGTGACAGCTGTGGTCACTGCTTGGGACAGGATAATGAGGACTGCTGCCCAGATCTGTGGGTTTAAGGGAGTATTAGATATAGATCTGAAGTCCAGCATGAAGCAACATGAGGTTTCATGGATATTTTGTATCAACAGAAGTATGGCTGAATTCAGGAATCACTGGTTCCTCTCTGAGAGCCCTTTCTGGGCTTTGAGGAGAACTGATTGACATCGGCCACAGTCTATTCTCTCTTGGTCCCTGTTTTCTTCTCCCCTCTTGTTCCTTGTTCATAGCCCTTTTCTTTCTTCAGGTTGCTCATTGACATCCTCATGGCACACAACCAGGTTCTTCAACCTCATCTCAGTTTTTCTCCATACGTCCAGGATCTCACCTTCCATGTATTGTTACCTCTATACAGGTGCCATATTTCATTATTTAGCTTTGCCAGTACCTCAGAGAAATATGCCTCCTAAAGCCTTGTGAGAAGTCCTTACCTTCCTACACTATATCTTGATGTTCTTCAGTTCCAGATTAGGCTTTCTGCAGGATTTTATATCTAGTGTCTTCCCACAGGAACAAAGAAATGGGATCTGTCAGTCCAGATGACATTCTGTTTTTAGTGTAGGAAACTGTTTCCTAAACCAGAAGAAACTTCAGACAAAAATCACATACTGTCTTCTCCAGATCTCCTTTAACTTCCAGACCAAACTTAAGCCGATACAATTTATAAGTTAAACTGTTTTCCTTTGTGCCAATATTTCACATCCCATGTTAGCTGATTACTTACAAAAGGTAAGCATATCCTCTTTTTTATTTTTACTAAATTAAATAAGATTTGCTCTAAACTAAAGAAATTCTGCTCTTCTAATCCCCCTCCTCCAGGTAAAGTTTTCCCTTACCTTCCCTTCCCCATTTTAACCCTCATGCTCTGCACCTGTTCGAGTCTGGATTCATCTTCATTAAACATAATCACCCAGAATAGAACAAAATATTGCAGACTTCGCCTTAGACATTAGCACTAATACTTTCTGTACTAGAGATGCTACATCTTAAGCTTTCACATACATTTTTAAGGCTATGCATGTCAGACTAATGTCTCATATATTCCCATAATAGACCTAGACTTCCTGTTGCTTTATCCTCATCAATTTTTAAGAGTTGACAAGTTCCAAATTTATCGATGAAATTTCTGTTATTCATTGCTAAACCCACTTCCAGCTACAGTATTGAACCTTATTTGTGCCACTTCAGTTGTCAGTGATATTCTGAAGTGTACCCTGAATTATATTCTAACTCTTCTTGAATATTGTCAGTGCCTTACAACTGCTTGTTATCACATTTAGCAGACTGCCATTTTTGGTGTCAAGGTCATTAATAAAAATATTTAACGAGTTCTGTCTCAAGACTGATCTTTGAGGAGTAATCACTCTACAGCCAGATAGATGCTCTTTCAGCACATTCTAGAGCTCCCTCTCTATTTTTTTTCCTTACTAATCTTATAATTCTTCTATAACAATTGCATCTTCTACAGTTAAACTAATAGCTTCCTATATGACATGAGTGAACAAAAGACAAAGAAAATGCAGTATCTCTTATCTGTAAAATCAATTCCCTAACATAGAAAGGTATGAAGTCAGTATAGTGTGAGACATTGTCAGCAGAATCAAGTCATATTTTATCACATTTTAACTTACTTTATGCTTTTAGTTATTTTCCCCACAAACATTTCTGCAGAGACATACCATGCCTAGGAGGCCAAACACATTTGGACCCCGTTATAATGCCCATTCCACCACCACACACATCTCAAATATTTTTATTCTGCTTGTTGCCATTTTGTCATATGGTCCAAACCCACAATAGTTCTGTTCAAACTCCTTGCTATGAACCTTTCAAACACGTGTGTCAGTTCTTTCTGTGTTCTGCAACCTGTGGTGTTTTCAACCGCAGTGGCTCAAGCTCCCTGTGTTCTTTGTATGCTGTTTTCAGTTCTAATGAGCTTATTTTGAGTTCTTACCTCTTTTGCACTTCCTGACTTGAACCCTGTGCTAAACATCCCACCCTTCTTACAGAGGCTGGTATCTATTAGCTAGCTCTGCAGATGTTCAAAATCAACAACCACCAATTCACCTGCCCATACCATATTTGCAGCATAGTAGGATCTGAAGAAGGGAGTGACCCCCAGCTGGCAATCAGTTCCACACAGGAGGGAGAATTTCACTCCTAAAGGCGGAGAATTTCACTCCTAAAGGCAGAGAATTTAATTATTTAATTTCTCCTCAACCCAAGATTCTCAGTCCAAGGCTCTGTGTGTGCCCAGATGGCCCTGCTCTCCTGCTAGTCTTGCCTGTTGTATTCCCTCATGCACACAGTCTCCAGGGCTCCAAACAAGTTGCTCCACCCAGTCCACCACTAATTTGCTGTGCAAAGGAATGGCTTGCAGGGATGTTTCAAGGCAAGTGGCAGACAGGCTGGCAGCACTGCAGCTGGGAAGGATGTGCCTTTCAGCTCTGGCGCTTGGGATGGCTCCCTAGCTGGCACTTAACAGAAACCAGATGAAACTGAGGACAAGAATATGATTTTGAAAAGTGAATTCAAGGCAGTAGGATGCACATTCCAGCTGAAGCTGGGAATTAAGGACACACCAATGCTACCATCTTAATTTGGGGCCAGGACACGCACCAGAGCCCCAGCCTGCTGAGCCCCCACACTACTTACCTGCTGATTTGTAAAGCAGCCCATGTCATCTGGCTCTCCGAGGAGGGTGCAGGGCTGGGATATGCTGCACTTGCAAGCAGCTGGCACTGGCCATGCTCAAAAAGAGGCTTCTTCTGAAAGAAGCTCAAGCCCACGTTCCTGCACAACCAACAGAGGGACATCTCACACCTCTGGACTCCTTTAAAACCACAAATAGTGTCTAAACAGTGCCGATATCTTGGTCATTGTGAAAAGGTACAGCAGGCTCTGACTATAAATGATTTGTTCAAAGTCAAGTAGGAAACCTGTTGGCACAAAAAAGGAAAAAAAGCTCACTTTTTCCAAATTTCAGAGATAATTTCAGCCATATTTGTTCACACTTTAAAAGAAAATTTAAAGCTTTACAGTTGAAGATGGATGAACTATTCATAGCAAATAATGTAGCCATCAAACAGAGACTTTTAGTCACTTGATGCATTATCAATGAATAGACTGATTTTTATGAATATGCTCATTAGTTGTAATTGTTTAACAAATGATTTATCTGAAAAAGTTTCCTCCCCTGAGTTTTCTCTGATCTACTTGCTTTTTGATTATTCACTAGATGTGGTACATGATTACTTTGCTCCCTCATAGAATAAGTGAAATATTAGCAGTATCTGTGAACACTTACAGCATGAATATTTATTTATGAATGCACATGTTATATGACTTGTCATTAAAGGCATCCATTATCGCCCTATGAAGAGTAGTTTGACATTTTAAAAATAAATGTAATTTATTGTGGCATCTATTCATTATCAAGGTTACTCTAAAATACAACTAAGTAATTATCTTTAAATGTTAATTCATCCCTTGCTGCAAATATTTTTTCTTTTAAATACAAATTTTAACTGCTGCTGTAAACAGAGAAATGGGCTCCTTAACTCTTGCCCTGCCAAGCATGGGTTATTTTCAGAGAATGAGCATGTCTACACTGAAACCCATTGTATAATAACAATTTGCATTCACATATACTATGTGTTCCTGAAAGAATTTACACTGCAAGAGGCTGAGAAAAGTGGCATCCAAAAGTTAAAGAGAAGAAAAAGAGAGAAATGAAGAAATATGAGACATTCACAGGAAAAACTAAATTCCCCAGAAAACAATAAAAATGCCATAAAGTAAACAAGTTGGAAGTGCTGTGGAACAGTTAAAAAACCTGACAGCATGTAACAATAAATTACTCAAGAGAGGAAGACACTGAAGATGGAAATTCTGCTTGTAATTCAGGCATATTAAAGGAAACTTCAGATCTGTGCAAAGGGCTGGCATTAATTTATTTTCTTATACTGGAAAATATTACACACTGTTTTGAAATTATTTTTTCTTTATCCAGAAATAGCACTCTGAATGCTACTGCTGTGCTGTTGCAATAGCTTCTCACATGTAAAATCAATATCTGCTAAATATGGCATACCAAGTGAGGTAGTGACAAATAATGGACCACAATATGATTTGTTAGGAGTTATTCTGATGTTCTACTAAAGAATATGGTTTTAAACGCTCCAGTGTCTGGCATACCCACAGTGAATTGCCCTTATAAAAGCTCTGCTGCATGTTTTTAAAAACAGAACTTCAAAAGCCTTAGAAAGTAATTCAGATCCCTGCTTGGTGACACAGAGTTTCAGAGAATAGGTGTAATAATTGCACAGAAATGTTTTCATACAGTTCAGTAGGAAGTTGACAATCTCTTATGTCATCACTACTGCTAATGAGAGTATAGACGTTTCTTATTAGCTATGAGAAAATAAAGCAGATTATGTAATGAAAGGTAAAGGAAATTAAAGCTCGTTCATCCATAAAACAGTAAATATAAAAAGAACAGCAAAACGTGGGTGCAGAAGGCAAATGTCTCTTTGGAAAGTGTTACCTGCTCACTGCAGCAATTGCTAAGTAGAGGTAGACCAGCAGGAGAAACTGGAGGCCTTCTCAGACATCTCCAAAGGAAGGAAGAAAAGAAACTGCACTCTAAGCCTACAAACAGTAAGTCAGAATAGGCCAAAAAGGATGCAGTGGATCAGATGCCGTAATGGAGTGAACTGTGTAAATATGTCCAGAAATTAAAACCTGGGACGTGCTGTGAAGGAACACAAGACTGGAGAGACTGACTCAGACCCTTGTGTTGTAAGTACTGTGTATCTTCATTCAGGAAGATGGACACACTTGACAAAGAAGACATTTAGAGCTGGGTTGTGGCATCTGTGAAAAATCCTACTAGAAGTCTGATTCTTGCTCTTTCCATGCACTTCCACAGAAAATGTTCAGTATCTACCACAGGAGAACTACACTTGGTACCTGGAAACAGAAAAACAGAAGCAAAGATAGTAAAACAGTGGAGCAACTAAGGAATCCAGTGTGTTTAGTGTACTTACAACTGCAGGAGTAAAAAGGGAAAGGTCCAAACAAGAACTTGGTATCTTTGTGGAGGTGGGTAGACCCATAGCAAAAAATGATAACTTGCTTTAATATGTGAAATGAAAAATAGAGCAGACTCAGAATGTGGAAGAAAACACAGACCAAAACAGAAATCCGCTTTTGAACAGAGTTGCTGTGTTAGTGAGAAACAAAATAATTTTCCAAAAGAGTCTAAACAAGAATAAAATGGGCTGATAAGAACAGATGTGTATGTATTTTGAAGAAAGAAAAGTATTCAGGAACAATCAAGATCATTACAATAGCATCACTAAGGATTTCCAGTGGAAGAATTACGTCCAGCAACTTGAGCAGTACCTTGAATATAAATGGAGCATGTGTTAATTTCAAATTGGATGACAGACATCAAGTCCAGTTGCACATCAAAATTACAATTAAAAACTGAAAAGAAAACCTAGTCATGTGGAACACAGGTGGTAAATCTAACATTTTACATTGGACAGTCTACTTCTAGTGTGAATACTTGAGAATTGGTAATTAAGAGAAGTAAAATCCTGACAGATTAGGTAAATTGGCTCTGGTCTACCTTTCCATGCTCCACTCTATGTAACTAAATTTGACTTTAGTACCAATATCTTCAAAATTGTGCTGTTTATGATGGTTAGGGTAGCAAAGGTAAACTCAACTATTCAAATGCTTCACTGTAAATTATTCTTTTCTGGTTCTTCTGTCCTAATATAGATGTTTGAAATTTCCAAAATATAGCTAAAGCTATGCTGCCTATGCCCATCTTTTTATTGATATATTATTCATACAACACAGATTGAAGACAAATTGCCTCAATAAATTGTGTTATTTGATGCAACAGTGGTTATAATGTTGTTCTTGTTGTGTTGGCATCATTGGAAAGATATTTCATTGTTGTAATGTCACAGAGATTTTTATTTTTTACTGAGTTTAGCACCATGCAGTTTATTGCTTTTAGCTGATGTTTTGATTTTTATTCCCATGCCATCAGATATTCCATTTAAAAATCATAATCATATGACTTCCTTGTAAAAATCCCTAATAGAATTTAATTAAATTCGTTGGAGTTTTCAGCAATTCATTCTATCCTGAATAAGAATAGATACAAATTTTTCCCTCTCTAAACTAGTGGTGGAATCTTTCTTTTATAACATGAGACTTAGGAATAGAATATTATCTTATATTCCCACTTGAAATACTACACTACCAGTTCTTGGAATCTTTCTGGCTTAAAAGTTCTTAAGGCCTGAAGTAGTTGCTGAAGGTAAAGGAGCCTGCAAGAAACCTCAAATCCCAGTATTTGCCTCTCAGGTTTACGAAAAACATCATCTGAAATCTGGTTGCTTTATTAATTGATTGATTTTGTCCAAAATGATGATGCAGTAGAAAAACTGCATGAGTAAAATTGGGAATTGTCTGTATTTTGGCTAAATATCTTCACAAATATTGATCTCTATCCAGTGTGTTGGGTGTCTTCACTGATACTGTCATTCTGTGTGGATATATTTGAATGAACAGGATAAAAAAAGGAATAATATTTCAAGATTTGAAAGTACTGAGGCAACTTGTGCTACTTTCTCCAAGTGTCAGCATACAACCCAAAATGCATGGTGACACCCTCTCTCTAAAATAATTTCTTGTCTTTCTTGTGTGTTTCCAAATATATGACAAAAGAGAGTGAGAAAAAAGAGACAAATATAGATGCTGATAATTATAGGAAAAGCCTTCTGGCACGTCCAGATATAGAATGCAAACTTCTGACTCATAGATCTGCATCCTGGCTGCTGCACCACGCTGCTTTTCCTAGAGACTTATTTTTATGGAGTAAATGCATATTTCATAAATATTAAGATTGAAATACATTGCAAAATTGTCACCAAAAACTCATTTTAAGTACTGTTAAGGGTTTACTGTGCTTATACACATTTTAATGTAATGCCCCACAAGAAAGCCCCCAGACTGCAAGATGTTACATAATTTCACTAGTAATGCTTAATATTTTATAAATCATCAATGTTAATCTATCTGAGCTGGGCTATGAAAATCTTTCAAGCGTAAGTAATTGGAATTTTGCAAGGATCTTTATTTTATGAAGAAATTCAAAAATGCCAAATGATTAAGGTGTTTTCATGAACAGAGACAGTATGCTATTGTGAATTAAATTAGTTTTAGCTTAACATTTTATCAACACAGAGGAACACTGTGTGTGTCTCTGATCTTCATTATCCATTCTCTCTGACTTCATTGCTTTCAGGAAGACATTTTGTAAACAGTTTGAAGGATATTTTAATTAAAAAATCCTAAATATAAAACATTCTGGTTTCTAAGAAATATATGAGCTTAGTATCTTGTATTCTCCATGTAGTGTTTACTGTCTTAAATGTGCCCCTTTTGCTCAGTTCATTGAGTTCTAGAAACTCAGTTTGCACTTTTTTCGTATGAGTATCCCCCTGTTTCTTGGATGCATAAATTATAAGGAGACTTCAGTACCTGAAGGGAGCCTACAAGAAAGATGGAGAGGGACTTTTTACAAGGGCATACAGTAACAGTACAAGGGGGTATGGCTTCAAACTGAAAGAGAGCAGCTCTAGATTAGATATTATATTTCCTGTGAGAGTGGTGAGACACTTAAACTGGTTGCCCAGAGAAGTTGTGGGTGTCCCATCCCTGGAAGTGTTCAAGGCCAGGTTGGACGGGGCTTTGAGCAACCTGGTCTAGTGAAAGGTGACCCTGCCCATGGCAGGGGGTTGGGCCTAGATGACCTTTAAGGTTCTTTCCAACCCAGGTCATTCTATAATTCTATGATCCTATAATACAAGTTTACAATGTTATGCACAAGAAATACATATCTAAAGTCACACATTTATGCAGATTAGTAGAAATAACATGCATATATGCCAGCATTCTTTATATTTATGACTTTGGGGCAAACCAGCACTGTCTTATATTTTAACGTATTTTAACATATGGGGAAGGAGAAGGTTTGGGGTTTGTGGAACATTGTTTTCCCTTCTATGTGCACAAGCAACCAAGCAGTCAGGATGGCCTACTTGGCACAGGAAACTATCTTCAGGAGAATAGCCTAGCCACAGCCACTGGTGGTATGTGGGCAGCAAAAGGAGACAGAAATAAAATCAGCTCCTATTTAGTCCAAAATCTAAATAAATCAAAAGACCAGAAGAAATGAAGACTCTTTATATGCTGATGTATGGGCAACAGGTGAGAGATATTCAGACTGCTTCCTTATGAGCACATATTTCACTTATTCACTGAAGCAGGAAGGGGGCATATTAACCAAATCTTTAAAAACTTAATATATTGTAATACATTCCTTCCAGGGAATGAAACAGCAAAAGCAGCAGAAGAAGGGTGTTCTTGCTCATTCAGCACTCCCAAGTCATTGAATGTCTGAAACCAAAATGTTTTCAACCATTACGTACCACCATTCCAATAGAAAAACCACAATACGGATAAGGTGAACATGTTTTTCCTTCCATCAAATGTGAGTGCAGAGTGAGCTCCAAAAGTATTCTTTAATAACATGCAGGGAGGGAAGTTAATTACTGTGAGTTCTTTCTCTCCATCTGACAGACGTTTCAGCAAAAAATACACTTCTGCCCCTGGAACTTGTAAAACTATAGGTGAATATTTCCTGACCTGTAACTGTGTTTGACCCTGGGAACATTGTTTACTACAGAAATTCCTTGATCATCAGGCTAGTGATGTCTAATTCAGTGGGAGCGATGGAGTCTGATTTAAATTTCTTATGTGGAAACAGAATATGTAACTGTGTAACCAGTATGTTCTAGACTTGGTGCTTTAATAGGGACAACTTAGAAATGCTGAACATAACGATGAGTCAAATCAGTCGAGAAAAAAAATATAAACGGAAGCATCTGAGAGATGACTGGAACTACTTCACATTATAATCAAAACTCACAGTCTAAAAAAGTGGAAAAATATCCACACTGCTAAAAAAGCAACTTAATAAGGGGGGGAAAAGCAGGTAAAAAATTATATTTAATTTATATATATATATATATATATTTTAAAAATGAAATGGGGAGTTTACCCATAAATGTTCAAAGTGTTCTGACTGTGGTTCATTATTTTAAAATGTGTATAAATATGGGGTAAACTCTCAACATAGTGCTCATAATAAGCTTTTGATGAGAATACTCTTCAATCCTCTCTTTAATATTTATGAAATAAGCATTTACTTAGTGAAAGCAAGCCTTTAAGTGAAGCACTGTGGTTCTGTGACCAGAATGAAATTAATATAAATGATATAAGTTAGAAAGTAAGAGTTATAGGAAATATATAAAAGGAAGAAATGGGAACATGATGAAAAACTTCTAGTCAGCAGAGTTGAAAACAATGCAAATTAGACTTTTAAGTAAACAAGGACCAAAAAACCAAAAAACCCAGTGAAACCCTGAAAACAGTGTCAATCCATTGTTTTTTAGATAGAAATTCTGGTCTCTGTCTTGACTCAACTCAGAATTACACTGCAACAATGATGCAATAGTCTCAGGGCAGGAGGAGGTGGTAGATTTATTCCACTTAATTCAGGAAAGGCAAAGTGGTCTGTCAGAAATGTGCTTTTCCAGCAGCAGGATGATGCAGCTAAGCCCTGTGGTGATGAGGGCACTGGGATAGTTTACATGCTACCAACACTCTGGTCACTTCTGCTTCACTGCTTCCTTGAGGTGTTCTAAAGGAGCACATCTGTGTAACTCTATTTTAGACAGAAGCTGATTTTTGTTGTTGCATTGGGTTTGCATGGCCAAGCTTTGGTAGTGGGGGCACTTACAGGGGTGGCTTCTGTGAGAAGCTGCCAGAGGCTTCCTTCATGTCCAATAGAGCCAATCCCTGGTGGTCCCAAAGATGGATGTGCTGCTGGACAAAGTAGGGCCAATTAGAAATGGCGGTATCACATCTGTAATAACGTATTTAAGAAAAAGGAAAAAGAAAGATATTGTGCAATTGTAATTGTGGCAAGAGAACATCAGGGTGAGAACATGTGAGAAGAAAAACCTTGCAGACACCTAGATCAGTAGAGAAGGAGGGGGAGGAGGTATTCCAGGCACTGGAGGTGGGATTCCTTTGCAGCCCATGGTGCAGACCAAGGGGAAGCATCTCTGCCCCTGCAACCCATGGAGATCCACAGGGATGCAGAGATCCACCCATAGTCCATGAAAGAGTGATCCAGGTTGCAGCAGTTTGCAGAGATCTGTTAGTGAGATGGACTCACATTGGAGAAGTTCATGGAGAACTGTCTCCCATGTGAGGGACCCCACATTGGAGCAGAGGAAGAACTCCTTGCCCTGAGCAGTGGGAGAAACAACCTGACCATAATCTCCATTCCCTGTCCCCCTGCACCTCTGGGGAAGGAGGTATAGCTGGCAGAGAGGGACAGAGGGGTGGGGGAAAGTGTTTTTAAGGTTTTATTTTACTTTTGGTTATCCTGCTCTGATTTTGTTAGTAATAAATTCAGTTAGTATCTCTAATTTGAGCCTGTTTTGCCTGTGTTAACAGTATTTAGTGAGTGATCTCTCACAGTCCTTATCTCAACTCATGAAACCTTCATTATATTTTTCTCTCCCATGTTCAGCTATGGAGGGGAGTGAGAGAGAGGCTTTGGTGCCTGGAAACCAGCTAGGGTCACCCAGCACAATTCTCTTGATCTTCCTACTGGGAGCTAAGTATTTACCTTTTGTTTGTTTGTTTGTTTGTTATCTCTGAAGACTCCATGGAAGGTTGTGTGAAGAGGACCCCTGTAAGATCTTGCAGATCACCTTCTGCAAAGGTCAAGAGCTTGATAAAAGAACCTTGATCACCTTCCAACAAAATGGTGGAGCCAGAAGCCTGGAAGCTCAAAGATTACCAGCCTACAAACTTCTCAGTTCCAGGCTCTTTTGCAATCCGAACTCTCATGGGAATCTGGAAGTCTACTAATGAGCTAGGAGAAGCAAGGGCTACAGGGTCTTCAGTTAAGGGTCAGAGAGTTACATGAATTGCCCCAGAGTCATGATTCATGGCCTTTACTTTTCCAAAAGGACTTCTTCATCTGTTACGGCTTTGGCTGCATACTCTAAAAATGAATGAATGTATTGCAAATCCTGTGCAAAAAAACCTGTGTACACAGGTCCTGATATCAACTACAGGAAGAGTTAGCCTTGGACACTTATATTAATGGAGATGACTAAGCTCTAGCATCTCTGCTGGGGAGGAGGAGGTGAAAAAGACATCCCAGCACAGGACATGAAGAAGTTTTAGGTAGTATGAGGTGGAACAAAACAGCAAATCAGAAGTGTGTTATTGCAGATGGGAAAATACAATGGGAATGGTATTCCTATTCCCCTGTTCACAGGCACCTAGAAGTGTTAATGCATTCATCCAATGTCACTATGACCCAAACAATTTTTTAGTCAGGCTGGAGCTTGGGAGTCACCCATTGGATCATCAATCAGTATGGCAGCATTGTTTATGTGGATACACCATGGTGTTTACAGAATAACAGGAGAAAGGGGAGGTCAGAGTGGTTTCTGTCGAATCTGTAGCCAGAGGAAGGCACTGCCTGGAATTTCTGGACAGGGACTTGGGAGCAGGTCTCAAAAGCCATCATAGCCATCACACTGTTCCTACCAACATGCTCTTCTGACATACTCTGAATCCCACAATAAGAAGGTCTCGAGATCTTTCCATTTTGATGGACATTACACATAAATAAAGGGTAGAAGGACTTCTCCATCCAAAGCAGTTTGGTAGACACAAAGAAAATCACCAAATAGAAGCCAGCTATTTTTTATGTCCTTTCTGGTCCACAAAGAGCATACATCTTCTTTAAATTACTTTTATGGAAGCTGTCTGTTTCTTCTCCTGAACGATGTTGTTCCGGGCTGCCTATGGTTTTGTTTAGTCCCATCTCAAAGTTTTAGTCCCTCGGTCAGTGCACCTACACCCATCTGTAGGCAATGCCTCATGTGATTTGGGAACACTCAGCTCCTTTTCAAGTCAAGTCCTTCCTTTGTGCAGAACTTCTTCCAACCACACAAAGTTAATTGTCACACTGCTGTGAACCCCATGACAGAGGTAAGTTTTCAGCTCAGTTCCTCACAACATGCCTGGACTAAAACTCACAGTACAGTCTTCCAAAAAAGGCACCATCCCAGCTTTGCTGTGGCATACTTAATTCTCTTAAAGCCCATGGCATTTCAGCAATGTTGGACTGGAAAATCAGTGCAGTTCTACATTGCGTTGAAGGTCACATCTGAAGGTTTTTCATGTTAAGCAATCATAGACCTGTGTTTCCAAAAGCAGCGTTATTTTGGAAATTTCAGTTTTACAGGTACTTAATCAAAAAGGCTGTAAAGAATTAATTTTCTGTGAAACTACTGAGGATTTGCCTTAGAAATCAACTCTTACAAAAAGAAGAAACTATTTAAAAAAAAGAAAAAAAGGCATTATCACATTGCTTTCCCTATGGTAATATTTTCCCCAATTTTTAAAACAAATTGATTTTTGGAGAATGCATCAAATCTCGCTTTTCCTTTCTATCTCTGTCTTGAAATATGGTTTGAACCAATACTTCAGACACATGTATTTTAAACTATTTACTTTAAATTGTGATTTGCATACTGCCAAGTATTCAAATGTAGCTGTAATTATGGTGGTTGGGAGTGACAAACACCAGGAGACCATCTATCAAGCTAATTTATCTCCCTATCTGTATCTGTATCAATCCACTCACTGTTCTTCTTTCACAGTATCTGAGATAATATAGTATTTACAGTGTTATGTGTTTGCCAGATGCATGTTAATTAAGCAAGAGGAGATTTAAATGTGTCTTTGGCTGGTTTCTTCATTCAGCTGTCTTGAGAAATACTCAAAAGTAATTTCCATTAACTGCTGTGCTATTTACTGGTGAGGACAGAAATGGTCATTAGTGACTCCCTGCTGCTGGAGGCAGCCCTCCACTTCATCATAATTCTTGGGGAAGTTTTGCTTCAATGCTAAAAGAAACTCTGTGTATCTGTTCCAAAACCGCTGCCTTGTCACAAATGCCAGCATAGACTGATATTTATTTTTAAGCTTAGAATGTGAGTTTTAACAGCTGAAACAAAATCTGTGCATTAGCAAAGGGAACACATTTGCTAACAAACTTCAGGAAAGGGAAAAAGAACAGTCATGAATTCAATTAGTCTGGTATTCTCATAAAAACCTAGGCCTGGGTCTTCAACATCTTAAACCAGGAAAAGTTTTGGAAGATTTCTTTTACACATTTTCTGTTTCCTTCTTTGTGCCAATATGATGTGCAAAACTCACTGGAAGAGGATAGAGGTGGTGTCACTGCCAGTTAAACACAGGGAAATTACTTACTGCTTACTCATGCTCTGTGCCGTTCTGTGCTTTAGCCTCCCTAGGGCTGAATTTATTTAACGAATCATTTTAGGATGTACAGACCTTGCTTGGTAGGCCTTCCTGTGTCATATTTTCACACAGATGAACTATTCTTGATGAGTTTGTCCATTCTATAGGACAAAAATAGACTTTTCTTTAACAGCAGATGACTACTGTACATGTTCTTGTCCCACCCAGCTATTCCACAAGCAGTATATTTACTGCACAACCAGTATATTTATTGTGAAATTTGGGAGAAAATGTCACTATTATTTTTATAGTTCCCATATTTTTATCTCACTGTATCTGAAGGTTGTAGCAGAATAGAATCTTGTTCCCCATTAATATTGTGATAGAAAAAGGCAGTAAGAGGCTGTTGGTTTGGGTTTTGGTTTTTTTCTCTATAGTATTTTTTACTTTCCTCACAGCATTCTGACTGTTTAGGAATGTGATAAATCTTGTCTTGCAGGAAAGTAACTAGAGGATGATTTTTTGGGGGGAGTTCAGTCCTACTTAACACATACTATGTGAATACACACAAGGTATCAGTTTTCAAATATCATAATTAATGGACTTAAAACCATCAATAAATCAATCCATGGAAATTCATGGTATGGTAGAAAAGCAATACAAGCTATTTCCGTGAATCACTGCACTTTTGGCAATTTCATGTGCTTAATCACCATGGAGAGCTGTCTCTTTTAGGTACACTGTCTTGCAAAGGTACCAAATGATCTTTCACTCCATTCAAAATGCCCTGTTAGTCTTTTAAATAGACTCTCCCCTCCAAAAGAACGTATGAAATATCCCTTTAATTATACAGGCACCTAAACCTACCCATAAATTGATGCTAACATGCATATCAAAGATTTTCTGCAGAACCATACAATGCCAGAAGCACTTTTCTGTTTCATAAAAATCTTAATGAAGCTTAAAACAGCAACTTCTAACATCTTTGCTTAGAGATAAAGAACCTTGTAGGTTTTTTAAATAAATATACTCACTGAATTCTTTAATTACATGCAATAAAGTGTACAGGTTTATATACACATCAAATGAATAAAATGATTTTATCTAGACAAACAATGTTCTTGTGCATGGAGAATATCTATTAAAATGGGAGTGAGGAGCCATGCTGAGTCCATGAACTCTCACTGCTTTGAGAGGAACAGTATGATTTATGACTTACAAGGGAGCTGTCCTCTCCACCAAGAAACTGCCTCTCATTCTTTTCCAATTTGGGGAAATTTTCATCATTTTTCAGCACTTCAGGTTAGGGAGTACTGGTCAGGTATGGGTTACAGACAACAATAAAATACAGGAAAATTCCATTTCACACCCACACAATTGTGACCAGTGGGGAGGTTTGTGGTTTGCAATTATTAAAGGAAATGTACGGTCTTTGCAAGTATATGGTCTTACTTATTTCCTTTCTTTGAAGAATGATAATACAGTAAATCATACACCTATGAAGTTTTATTAAATATTTATCATAAAGATTTACCAGCCTTATTAGTTTCACCTCTGCCAGAAGAAGAGCTTTCACAAAATGGAATGGGATTTCTATTTTCCACTTCTCAGCCTTTAACTACAATGCATTAAGACAATGCAGTGACTTATTTTTCCAGATGTGTTTTTCTTTCTTTGAGCATAATTTTCTCCCTGGTTTTGTTTAATTTTACACTTGACTGAGGTGTATAAACTGAAGGAGCTGAGGTAATTTCAGAAAAATACATATGTGGGTTACAAAATGCTTGAATCATCATTTGGGGGAAAAAAGCCAACCCAACCAGTTGCAGCAATAACATAATTATCTGGAGTCTGAACAGAATTTGCTTCAGAAAACCCATGATTCATAGCAGTGGCACAGCATTAGTGTAAGAAGCACTACTCCCAGTTTAGATCAAGTGATGGACTGGAGATAGGTACTCCATTTCTAAATTGACCTCAAGCTTTCTGACTCATGTCACAACTCAAGCAAGGCCATCTAGAGCTGGTTGCCCAGGACTGTGTCCAGATGGCTTTGCAACTTCTCAAAGGATGGAGACTCCACAGCTTCCCTGTTGAACACTGTTCCAGTATACAACCACCTTCACGAAAAAAAAAAAAAANAGTATACAACCACCTTCACGAAAAAAAAAAAAAAAAGAGTGTCTTCTGATGTCCAGGAAGATTTTCATATGTTTCAGTTTGTGCCCATTGCCTTACATCCTCAAGGCAAGGGGACCTTGAGGACAGTGGGACCTCACCCTCCATTCAAAAATGAAAATCCAAATGTGAAAAAAAGCCCTTGAAAATGCCTCACATTGCAATTATGCTAAATATGAAGGGAGATCAATGAGTCAGAACTGGAGTTTATATTTCCTTTATGATGCAGATAGTCAGTTTGTTATTTTAGGTCAAAATCATGGTTATGTATTGCTCTGTGCAATGGGACACCTGCTTCCTGCCTGGATCTGTCCATCTTCCTCCAGCAACCTAACAAGATTTCAGGCTTTTTTCAAGTTTGCTGGGCACTTCTGGCATTTTAAATTAAATCAGCACTGAATTATTAACTAAAGCCATTCTTGATGTTAATAACCTGAAGCATGACCCCAGCCCTTGCAAGCTGTGCTCCCCACAACATTGTGTCTGTTTGCTTTTGTTTGCTACCAGAAACTGCTCAGACGTAATCTGTCCCTGATGTGCCACCTCTGGGCTCCTCAGCTCCATGACTGTTCCACGGACTTGCTAAAAGACTGGCCAGAGGAGTGGCTCACATCTGAGCACAGAAAGGTTGCAATAGAAGCCTGCTGAGTTTCCACCAACACATTTGTAATCGGAAGGCATGTGGCCTGCAGGCCTGCGCCCCTCCTGTGTACAGGCCACTGCCTAAGCAATGTCTGTTCTCTCCTGACCTGAGACTACTGCAAGTTCTCCAAACCAGTGTGGCACTCCCATGTTTGCTAAGGTATAAGCTCCATCCTGTAGCAGACATACAGGATGGAAGATTTAGACTAGCACCAGGTAGCCGATATCCATAGGCACCTCCACTCCCATCTTGGTATTGTCCTCCCATTGACTACTTCTGCAGTGGCCATAGGTTTGATGCTTGATTTCAGATTGCATGAAGAAATATTTTATACTGTTTTGAATTCTTCATAGATTTTGCTGTCCCACTATTTATAAAAACCTATTCCTGATTAAAATATTTGTTTGCAAAATACCTGGAAAGCAGCATTAAAGGTATATACAAGTAATTCTGCAAAAGAAAATTACTCTCTTACTAAGAAAGTCTGTCCTGACAAAGACCTTATGCCATTTTCTACACATTGAAGTAGCTATAAATGTCCCCTTTTTCTAGGTCCCCCATCCTTTGGAAGAAATATAGTGTGATGTGCAGGAGGGGAGAAGTAGCTCTGGTTGTGTCCATGGACCCAAGAAAGGCATCCAGGGAAAGCTACTGATGTAAAGGTGACATAAATTGTGAGAATTTCCATGAACTTGCTCATCTACTGGCCTTGATTGGTATTTCCTACTGCCCAGCCCTATGCCACTTCCTTGGGCTTTGTCCTTGTCAAAGCACGAACGCTCCTATCCCAACTTCAGCAATTATCCAGCGACTCCCAAGCCTATGGCAAAGACCACCAGTCTGCATCAAACCAACTTAGGGTCAAAGGCCTTGAGCTGCTTTATTGCCAAAAAAACTCCAAACAAAACAAACCAAAACCAACCCAAAACAACAAAATCCCACAAAAACAAACAAGCAAACAGAAAAAAAGATTAAAAAATGCTGCTGTACAAAAACATTAGAGGTCTTGTGTGATATCTTGCTCATAACAAACTCAGGCACAAGCTAAGGGATCATCCCTTTTTATTACAGGAAGGCATATTAAGTTTCCCTTGTACTATTAAAATCTGTATCTTTGAGAATTCCTTTACCCAAACATCCAAAAAAATGCACTTAGCGGGGTAATCCTCCTTGCCTAAGTCTTTAATTTCACTTCCTTACCTTCTGCTACCTATGGCTTTTCCTTCAGCTGGGAAGTAACTATTTCTGACAGCTCATTAATTGGTCTCCTGTTTTGCAGTTAGGAATAAGAGATATCCCATTTGCTTTCAGCTTGCGCTGCTCTTGTGGTATTTATTTGTGAAGTCTCTCTTTGAGGTTTGCATGCCTTTCTAGCTAAACCCTCCATTCCTTTAATGTTTTGGATTTTCTGTCATGTCCAGACTGCAAACCATCCACAAATTAATGGTTTGTATTACATTGCTTGTTTTGATTGGTAAATTCTATTTGCTTTAATCATAGCTTAATTCTGTGTCTCCTCTTTTCAAGATCTGTTCTCTTATTCAAGATATGGGTAGTTAAAATTGCAAGCCTAGCTCTTAGTCTCATATCGGTCAGAAACTCCTCTATGTTTTTCTCTCATTCACATAATCTCTGCCAAAATGCATCTTTCTCTGTATGTATTCATATATTCTGAGATGGAACACAATACGCCTCAGATTTCTGCAATATAGTTTCATACGCAGCCTCCTCTTTCTAGGATAGCTAAAAACTGGAAAAAATTTGCTGCTTCAGAATCTGCTATTATGAGAAATAGAGCAACCTCTACCTGCCTACCTGTGGTCCTACTACTGGTGGGCACTTTTTAAAATCCTTTTTATCTCTGACACCATGTGCTGTCCATCCTGAGCCAAGGATTTTAAAAAAGAAATGTTTCCCACCACATCCAAATTCCAACAAATCAGCACATTATATTATGGGTTTTGGCATAAAACAACAACACATTGACCAATTAACACCAGAAGCTTCTAAGGCTCCCTACAAGCTCTGTAATAGTAGAGCTCCTGCAGTTTTACTCCTTTTCTTCCTCCTGAAACTATTCTGAATTGATCTCTATGCTGTTTGGTGGTGGTGGTGTTTTTAAAGTAGTAAAACAGCTTCATCTCAAATACTATTCTCTCTATTGATACCACTAATACATTTCCTATGGGAAAGGCATGGAGACTCACAGAAAAAATGTCTTAAGAAAACCTTCAAATCAGTTTTTCTCTATTGCTTCTGCATGACTTCCCCCCACACCCTCCTGTACAAGCTTTCATGTATATATTCAGAAAGTTCAAAAGGGGTTTTTACAGATAAGAAATTGTCACACTGCAATTCAAGTCTGAGGTGTTGCATGTTCTCAGAAGCTTTTGATGTTTCCCCACCATTGACTTTCCCAAAAAATGGAGCTAGCTAACATCTCTTTTTTATTACCCCACACAGAGCAAGGGAAAAGAATACCCCTGCTATTTGTTGAGAAAGGACTGAAGGCAAGCTAGAATGGCAATTTCATTTTCGAAGTTTTATCAAATTTGGTAGATTAAATGCTGATTATAGATTATCTGCAGTAATTTTGAGACTGTTGAGCTTCCTGCTTCTTATCATCTCTGAATCTGGATGTCAAAATCTCACAGGGCAGACTCGGTAACCCCAGCACAATTTAAGGAAAGAGGAGTAGGAGCCATTCCATCCCATTCAGAAGTTTGCACAAGTGCACTGCACCAACCTGAATTCACTTGCTCACTACCAAACTTAAACTTTAGACCCCTCTTTGGCAGAAAAGGAAGGATCTCACTGTCAGGCAACTAACTAACCCTCACTGTGAGGCAAAGCCTCCCTGCCAGAGGTTGCTACAGCCAATAATCTGCAGGTGGAAAAGTTCACAGGCTCTACCTCACCGAAGAGAAAATGCATTTAAACTGTTTACACCAACTCAGCTGATCTTGCCTGAGGCAAACTGGGAGATTCACCACTGCTGCTGGTGGCTGCGGCTTCCACCCCATCCCCTGGCACCCTGGGACTGGAGAGGCCCTAGGCTCTGGGCCACAGTGAAATAAGTCTGGGACATGGTTGGAAGACTATTTGTGCAAATGAGACTCTTGAAAGCATTCCTAAATGATACAGGACAGTCCCTGTCTCAAGGGACACTGGATTTTTGATTCATTTGCCCGAGGCATATTTGTGCTCTGGAATCACCAAACAATTGGTATTGAGTGTCAGTAAAAAACCTTCTGAAGAAGGTCAGATTGGTGAATAAAGGTGCTTGTAGACTGGGGCTCAGGATGAAAAGATTCTTGAAACATTGATGGAATTTGATATGTCAGATGGGAAACACAAACTGTTTTCATTACTGGTTGAAGCAAAAATACAGAATAATAAAATCATTTACAGAAGGAGTCTGCTTCTTGCTAGTTGACATAATCAAATAATACAAATGAATACATGCACTAATTCAATTAATTTTGCAAATTCCCTGCTCAACACTCAATATTTAACAATTTCAAATAATAAATATAATTTCCTCTTATTAAAATTAAAGTAACTTGAGTATGGGCCTCCTGATTCCATACTAAAGGACTATGTCCTATCTGATCTTGTTATCACATACTAGAAATAGTAACACACCTTCTACATGCCAGTTTAAAAATAGAAAGGCATGTTTTTTCCTGACAACCTTTACATTAGACTTGATTTAAACTGTTTAGGTCAGTTCCATAAGTCTGATGCTTCATGCATTATTTTCTGAAAGGAGAAACTAATTGTGGTAACTGAGATTATTAAATCTGTCAGATCATGCATGAATTTAAATATGAAAGTGAGAGTAAATTGGATGATGGGTCAGATTGATAAGCATAAGGGTAAACTACCCTTAATACAGCTGAATTGATTCTGATTAATTCACAGATAGCTTTCTCTTTCCAAACATAGTCAGAAGTTACTGTCCATGATATAACTATGCAACCATTAAGTAATATGTATGCTACATTGAAATATTTTTTATTCTGTTTTGTATTTTCACTTCACTTGTTCTTGTAAGTAATATTTTCATTCCTGGTAAATAACATTTTCATTCACAGTGTGGTTCAGTTATTTTGAAAGCAGGATGCATTCAGTGCAAAAAGAAATCCAGTGCAAAAAGAATCAGAGCCCGGACTGTTGTAATAGACTTGGTAAGTTTTCTGTTTTTTCCCTATATTCTGTTTTAATTGAATTTAGACCATGAAACATGAAAAAGGTAAAACTGTGAAATATTAAAGGGCTGTCAGATATTTTAACACAACAAAGTAATAAGAATTTACATTTATCTTAAAATATACTTCTGAATGTGGAAGTATAAAATGATATTGCATTTGATTCTCATCTTGTGAAATTGCTCATCAGTCCATGGTTGACAAGGACAATGAGAACTGTGCCTAAATCTATGATTAGGAAGCAAGAGGAAAATGACAGCAAGAAAATCTGAGTTGACAGAAAAATATCAAAAGAACTGATAATGGAAGGGCTGAAGATGCATGAAATTGGAAGTGGTATCATTAAGGTCAAAGTAGCATTTTTGACATGGGTTGAAAAAACACGAGCCACGACTAATGATGATCTGATCTAAGTTTCCCTGGTGTAAAACTACACTCACTTCACTGCAAATTCAAATTTTGATTGGCTGTAAGTCAGTAACCCCTTCCTAATAAAGTAAACAGTGAACCAAATACATACCTAAGGAAAGTGAGCAAAATGCTCTGGACCTGATGCTACTTTGGTGATAGGAAATTCTTGGCACAGGTCAGGGCACAGACAGAAGTTGGAAAACAGAAAGTAGAAATAGAGGGAAAAATAGCCATCTTCATAGGAAATTTTATGACAGACATCCATGGCAAGCAGAGATAGTTTCATCAGAGCAGAATAAGATGTAAGAGTGAAAATGAAGGCTACTTGAAGGAGAGAACAAAGAGATGAAATATAATGGCTTAGTAAGATTTTCTTTTCCCTTTTTGGCACAGTCATAAGGGCAAAGCTTCAGTTGCCACCAAAATAGGTAGAATAAACACATATACTCAAACTTTTCCCCTTACTTCCATAGAAGTCTTATTATTCTATAACTGTATTATTCTTATGGGAACCACAGTTTTCCTCCTTACTCTTTTGTTCCATCCTTTCTCTTCTCCTTCCAGTTCTCACACATCTTAAGTTGGTTTTGTTTCCTTTTTCTCTAGTTTGTATTCACCCGTCCCCTCCGTCCCACTCTTTTTTCTGATTTCTAAACTGCTTATTGCTACACACCTAGTTTGCATCTCCTCTCTTTTTCCGTGGCCCCTCCTGTCAGCATAAAAACACACTAAAAAGCAAGTGCAGATAATTTCCTTGTTCCTTTCACCATCACTTCACCAACACCTCTTGGCTCTAAATGCATTAATAAGCCTTACTGGCACTAACCAGCCTTATGGGGGGCCTTGACTCACACCACTGCCCATGGACACACAGGCTATTTCAAGTTCTTAATCTCTTTTTTGGCTATGTTGTAGGAGTGCTTGTCTTGGGCTCAGCCTGGCCAGGTATAGTTCTGACTTGCGTCTGAATTTCCAGCTTAATCTCAGATCTCCTCTGTCATGATGGACGTGCCCAGAAATCACTGGACTTGGTCTTGTCCCTGACTTGCGGATTGATTTCACACAAACTTGTCTAATGATCTGGATTTTCACTTGAACCTGACAATGAATTCTAGTCTTGTTTTGTTCGACTTACTTGGCTGTTGTGAGATGAGATCCAGAGTTGAGCTATGGAGAAGATTACAGGACTGAAGAAGCTGGGCCTGTTTAGTCTGGAGAAGAGACAACTGAGAAGGGATCTTGTCAATACAAATATCTTAAGGGCAGGTGTCAAGAGGACGGGGCCAGACTTTCTTTCAGTGATGCCCAATGACAGGACAAGGGGCAATGGGCACAAACTTAAGTACAGGAAGTTCCACCTGAATATGAAGAAAAACTACTGTGATGGTGACAGAGCACTGGAACAGGCTGCCCAGAGAAGTTGTGAAGTCTCATTCTCTGGAGATATTCAAAACCTATCTGGATGTGCTCCTGTATGACCTGTTCTAGGTGAACCTGCAGAGGTTGGACTAGGTGATCTCCCAAGGCCTCTTCCAACACCAACCATGCTGTGATTGATTCTGGGATTCTGAGTGATTAATATCCTTGGGATGCAAAAATTTGAAATGCTCGCTGAAATTTAAAAGCATTCAGCTGCTTCCTTAAGAGAATCCTGTTTTATATGCACAATGTCAGAAATGGGAAACTTCATGTCTTTCTGTTACAAGCATCAGACACAAAGAAAACAAGACCAAAAAGACAAAGCTTGTGTATCAGTGAGAGGAGCAGGACTCTTCTATATGTTGCTGTTCTATTTTATTGGCTTGATCCTGCCAATGGTGTCCTGCAGCATGTGCTGTGAGCTACTATACATGCACTGTAAAGTCAAGCAATCTAATTCTTACTGTTCACAGCATATTTGCTATAAGTACTTGAGATGAGTTGTAATCTCTGACTCACTGTACATGATGGGAAAGACAGATTTGACAAATGAAGAGCAAGCTTAGACTTTTTTTTTGACAAATGAAGAACATGGACTGACAGCCAAATGAGAAATCCATTCTAGTCTCCTTTTAAAATGAATGAACCTGTCAGTAATCTTCTTGGTCAGATAAGAATTACCAATAAGTCTGAACAGATAGCCTACCAAAGTTTAATAAATAAGCTAATAGTATGGGGGAAGAGCTAGTGTCATTCAGATCCATTGGAAAGATCTTGTAGAGAGGTCAGCCTTGTGTGTATGGTGCCAGGTGCCAAAATAAGCAGCATGCTCTCATGCTTATGGGCAAACAGGGTGTGGTGCATTATCCAGGGCGTAGTGTGGCACTTTGCAAGGTCAAGATGAGCAGGAAGGGCACTAGGGCAATGCAGCTCAAGCAGTCAATTCACGTGGTGGCCAATGCCCTTGCCAAGAGAGCTCAGGTATGGTGTGCACTTGGAGGAGAGACAAGTCATCTACACTCACCAGAAAGGACTTAGCAAGCCAGACAGTGTTCCCAAAAAAATATGCATCCATTCAGGTTTCAGGCTGTAGGGAGTGCCTGAGCCTTTCACTGGACAGTGGCAGAGATAGCTGTCATGTCAAACGTGACCAGGTGGACAACTTGCTCAGCCTGCTATCAGTTACAGGATGAGGTAGAAAGGTTAAGGAATATTACAGAATCAAAAAGAGAGACAGACAGGTAGAATCAAGCTTTGGCCTTCCTGAGACAGAAGCAGACATCACAACTAATTAGACAACTGATTCAAATCAAGGGTATCCTCTATCCCCCCACAAGGAGAAGGTAGCAGTTGTAAAAAAAGTAGTTCATGGAGGGTAGTCCATGTTCACTCTGGGTGGCAAGTGAAATGCTCCTTCACCCACCTCACCCCCCAGGTGCCTCAGCACAAAAGGTATGAGGCTTTGTGCGTGGAAGGTCAGCCAAAGGATGAAGAGAATAAATGTGCAGTTACATCAGAGGTGTCACCACAATCAGAACGACCACTCCACTACAACCACTTCCAAGAGTAAGAAAAAGTGAGTAATAGTTGTAGGCGATTCCCTTCTAAGGGGAAGAGAGGGCCCAATCTGCTGACCAGGCCCAATCCACAGGGAGGTCTGCTGTCTCCCCAGGGCCAGGGTGAAGGACATCACCAGGGGACTTCCTAGCCTGGTGCAGCCCTCAGACTACTACCCATTACTGATCTGTCACATAGGGGACAATGAAGTGGCAACACATAGCCCAAGAATGATCAAAAAGGACTTCAGGACTTTGGGACTGTTGGTAAGGGAATTTGGGATAGAAGTTATTTTCTCCTCTATACTTCCAGTTGGAAGGCAGCTACATTGGAAGCAACAGACGGACTGAGTCTGTCAATACATGGCTCCACAGCTGTGGTCACCACCAAAATGTTGTGGGTTTTGACAATGGAATGGCCTAACCAGCACCGGGCATGTTGGCATCAGACGGGACTCACTTTTCTCAGTGAGGGAGCAGAGTCTTTGCTCCACAACTAGTGGGGCTCAGAGGAGAGGAGGGGAGGGAGAGGGGA